>JAGFBZ010002042.1:0-31277 GCA_018398805.1 Hirundichthys speculiger | reverse complement strand
CTTCGCCTTCTTGACTTGGCGGCGAAGTTCATTTTCCTGCTTCCTCCACTAGCAAACCATGAATTCGTTGACCTTAAATTCTCTTGCAGCAGCTCAATTTCCATGTTCCTCCACGTAGCTGATCGTTTGCAGTTTAAACTGCGCTTCGTAAGCACGTCTCTTCTCAGGTGCCATTTTTACAAGTCCAAAACAATGTTGTTTGCATTGTGCATGTACCAGCATTATATAGCTATTGGGGGAACGCCTTTAGCGTCTTCTATCACGCCCACACTTCCCCCTTTAACGTTCTCACGCTGTCCTCTATCACGTCAGCCTTTCCTCTATATAAGCGGCGTGTCGGCAGGAAATGTCACTCAAAGTTTACAGATTTTGGAGCTCAGCGCACACATATGGCGCACTGCTTTATAAGGCGCCCCGCACCTTTTGAAGAAAGTTTAAGACTTTAAAGTGCGCCTGATGGTCGTGAAAATACGGTACACACACAAAGCAGAACCGCATGCCAAAAGATCAGTTGGCTATTAGAAGTAGTCATTGTACACACATTTCTCTTTTGTGAGTCATCTAATGAAGATGTGGAGATCCTATGAAGATCCCAATCTTGGTGGACATTGTGACGTTTTTTTTTCTGCTGCTGTTAACTTGTGATTTACAGTTCACAGTACATAATGTCCTTAATATAGTATTGATTTTTTTTTCAGCAGTTATATTGTGATTTTGATTGAGTCTTAAACACATACACATGTGAAATGAGTGTATGTGCATGTGATACAAGCTTGCAACTTGTAAGCATTTCTTCACTTGTAAGGCTTCCTTTTGAGACTTTGAAGGGAGGAATGTAGCTGATGTCTCCTTGATTGATCATTGTTCAACAAGTTAACTTTAACCATAATTAAAAGCATAATTAAACTATAACTTTTCAGAAAGTATATATGAAAGAAAAAGAACCTCAAAAACTCCAAGATGGGCTTTTTGGTGGGTAGGTTTCTTTGGCTGATTTTGGATTGTCAAGCTACAGCAAAGCTCCAGCTTCTCTTCAAGGAAGCTGAACAATTGGGTTGATAATAAGAGAAAAAAAACTATCCTACTAACAGTGCTAGAACTAATGTCACATTACCTTTAACTCTGGTACTTCAAGCACCATTGCTATAACTACAAATAATAAGACTTTACAATACTATTATTATTCAGGCATGAAAATGGGTGGGTGGGGGGGGGGGGGGGTGGTGGTCTGTGGTGGTTACTGCAGGTGGGTGGGCCGTGAGAGGTCATTAAGGTTAAACAAATATGTTTTAAATCCTCGATCTTTTTTAAATATGTTTTTAATAACTGTAAAATATTCATGAAATGATTAAAAAAACACTAAGATGAAATAAAACAAACCAGTTAAGTTATTCTACTGTCATTTTAACTTAAAATGACAAGTGTCACCTATTTGTTGACCCCTCACATTAATATCAGAACATAGCTTCCAGTCCTGCCCTTACCAGAAAGTAGCATACTTATAGTATACTTAAGTATACTACTTTTTGGTAAGGGTGTCTAGTGATCATAGTTAGACTTAGACTTAGACTTTCTTTATTGTCATTGCACAAAAAAACACACGGCAGTGAGGTTTTTCGTCAATGAAATGTCGTTGCTTGGCTTTCCGTATAACAGCTTAAAAGATTACAATACAATACTGTAGTGCTACAGACCTAAAAAACCTAAAGGTTGTGGTGAGTGCAGTGTAGAGAATAAATAGATAAAACCAGGATGTAAAACAGCAGAATCCGGTGTAAACAGCAGTTGTGATGAAAGGTTTGGGTGGACCGTGTATATTTTTCACATTTCAAATTGGGCCTTGGTATTCTGAAGTTTGGGAATAGCTGCTGTAGAGAGAAGCTGAAAGGGAAATGACAGTTTTACATGGGCTGTCCTTCAATGCTAATTTGAACCCTGGTTGGTTAAGGATTCAGAATCTGACACATAGTTTTCGACTGTTAAAATGGATAAAATAATTGCCGTTTGTGGTGGTGTAGTATATGGGCAGTGGCAATCATTTTGACGAATAATTGCTTGCAGCAACATCAAATAAGAAAAAGAAAAAGGAATTAAAAATGAACGATTTAGTTCATTTTTTGAAACTGAACTAGTTTGTTTTTATTTCTGTGAACTATGAACTGAACTAGTTTGTGTAGAAAGTGAACTTGCCCAACACTGAGGCTACCTGAGAGTCCCAGATAGTTGGTGTCCTCCCAGTAAACATGCTCTAGTGATCTGCTTTAACTGGCGATCAAGCCGTTTAAGACGATCTCTGCTATTTTCTCAGGGGTTCAACTGAGGCCAAATCACGCTTTTTATACAAGAGTTAATTCCAGAGGTAGAGACGTTTGTGCAAGTTCACATGTGACCAGGTAGGCGCACATTGATGCCATTTGGACGCGCTCTTGTACGCGCCGAGATGCGGGTTGCGTTTGAAGAAACGTTTGTGGGTTTATGTAAATTGCCCTTCAGTTCTGTCATATTGTGCATTTAAAGTGAATTCTGTTTTTAATCTTCCATTCCGTGATTCCATGATCGCGGATTCCATAGGGCCCTATTCAACGTTAGCTGTAGCAAACAGCAGTAACTTTGTTTTACCGCAAAGTATGAAAACGATTGAAACCATAACTCACCAAATTCAATCCACTGGTAAATGCAGGTAAGAAATGTGAATGTACACTCCTCTACCTTTTCCCTGGCGTAGATATCACTAGGTCCTGCTTCTCGTATCACTTAGCAATGTTACCTCCGAATACTCCAAGTGCACATGAATGAAAAAGAAAACTCCTCGGATCTACGCGATTGGGTGAGGGATTTTCATGCCTGATTATTACAGTTCCCCTTGCATTTTTTTTTTAACTAAAATTCCTTAGATATTGGAATACTGTGTATTTTTTATATATACCTTGGGTGATGGTGCAAAGGATGATAAGGTTGGAAAGTATACGTATGTGAGTACAAGGGTTCCTGGAAATGGGTGCACTCCTGAAGGCTCCAGTGAATTCAGTGCAGGAGGAAGGAAGGTTTGGCTCTATGCAGTGCGCTGCGGACCTTGATACTCCCTCTCCAATCCGCCGCAGAGTGGCAAATAGTGATGTCTGCTGTGCAAAGTACAAATAAACATACAATTAAATGCATTGGCAGCTGTAGAAAATTGTAATAGTTGATTTCACTCAGAGATAAAAAAATAAAATAAAACTGTCATAAATGAGAATGACATGCCAACAATCAAATAACACTGAAAAAAAAGCAAGGTCAGCTGACAAGGAGGCAGCAAGCATCTCAAATAGCCAGCAGTGCCAGTAAAACAATGCAGGACACAACAGCTTCAGCTAGAGTTCTGCTTTTCCCAAAACACTGGAGAGCTGGCGGTTTTTAAGATAATGTGAATTCCACTTTTCATCTACCATTTCCTTTTCCCCATCTGTTTCACGAAGACCCTTTGACCTTAAATCTTCTTTCTAAATCCTATATGCTTTGTGAAGCAGTTTGGGTTGGTTTCCATCTTAAAAATGAACACATATTGCAGCAATAAGTAAGCATGTTTTCCTCGTTCAACATCAAACATGTTACTAAACAGATACATATAATGAAACAGATGACATAACTTGGAAAAAAAAAAACATGATGTGGCCAAGCTCCCTCTAGCAGGATTGCAGAAGAGTGCTTCATTTTTGAAGATGAAGGCTACCGCTTGGGGCAGTGGATGAAGGTTGGAGCCAAATCCACGGCAGAGATTGGGATGTAAAAACAACAAGTAGAAGGATTAAGGACTTGAGGCTGGTGTCTGGCTGCCATAACAGTACATAAACTACAGTATAAGCATCCAAAGTGGAATTGAGCAACAGCAGAAAGCCGTTTCACTAATTACCTCTTAAACAATTCCAGAGTCAGTCTTTGGTATCAAGAGGTCTTGATGGACTTGTAACCTCATGAACAGGTAATGGCAGATGCATATCCTTATCAGAGCCACAAAATAAGGAAAAGCTTATTCTACTATCTACAGTCATGGAAAAAATTATTAGACCACCCATGTTTTCTTCAGTTTCTTGTTCATTTTAATGCCTGGTACAACTAAAGGTACATTTGTTTGGACAAACATAACGATAACCACAAAGATTGCTCATAAGAGTTTTATTTAAGAGCTGATATCTTACCATTTTCCATGGTTTTCTTGATTATAACCTAAATCACTCAAGTTTTTGCATCAATAGCTATGGCGTTGTACTGCCAAAAACACTGCTTTTATGCATTCAGTGTTTTCTTTTCTGTCTGTTTTAGTCACATGATGACGTTTAGTAGTACCAGGTATTAAAATGAACAAGAAGAAACTGAAGAAAAAATAGTGGTCTAATAATTTTTTCCATGACTGTATATTGTCCGTATTGGTGACAATGACCCAAAGCGTGAACCTAACTCCACCCAAGAATAAGGAGGCCTTAGAAGGCCTAAGAAAAAGGAAATCTGCCTTTGGAGTAGTCCAGTCAGAGTCCGGACCTTAAACCCTTAAGATATGTTCTGGAATGACCCCAAGCAAGCTCTTTACACCAGACTTCCTACAAATGTGTCAAAGGACAGAAGAAGTTCTGTAAAGAAAAATATCATACACGACTGACCCAGAGCTACTGAAAGCACTTCTTTGAAGTCATGGCTGCCAAAGTAGGTTCAAAAAGCTAATATCTCCAAGTGATCATTTCATTTTGTCTACAGTGCTCTATATTAAATAAATACAGATTTGTATATGCTACTGTAATGTTCCGATTTTCCTGCATAATGTTGTGAAAACTATCTTAAAACGGATGCCAAATAAATCACGCGGACCACATTGAGCCACAGCGGCGACCCGCTTACAAGAGCAGCTGTAAAGAAAGTTCTATCACTGATATTAGTATCAAATTTAATAAAACAAGCTACTTGCAGAAAAAAAAATCTGATCTTCACCTGTTTCCCTTTTTCCAAGTGTCTCAAAGCACAGTAAATGAGACGGAGAAGGTTGAGAAGGAAGTTAGGCTCTGTTTGAGGAGTGTCATGAAGCTGATCAGCTAATAATGGCATTGCCTAAAAAAAAACAAGATAACTTAAGACTACTTTCTCAGTCAAACTTTGTCAATGTCTCATAATCAGTTTCTTTCTTTTTTTTTTTTTTTTTTGGCTGAAAAAACACACCATTTTGAATACACTTGAAAAAGAAATCCAAAGATCACAGTGAAGCTGCACTGAACATGTCACCTTAAGACATCTCTCACTGAGTACAACCTCCGGGGGCAAACACTGGGCTCCATCTTTCACCTCATTTCCTGCTCCTCCTAAGAACATCTGTCCATCAAGTACCCATTCCAGTAGAAGTGCCACGAGCTTTGGTTGGATGGTATTCAAGTTCCCCTGAAAGGAAAAGTAAAAAAAAAAAAAAAAAAAGAAAAAAAAAAAAAGATCCAAAACATTGCTAAAGCAAACATCTGCATCTGCCTTTGGCATAATTTGTAAATTAGGTTACTTTCAGTTATCATCTCAATTTATAACTCCATAAATTCATATTTTAGGAAAAGACAAGGTCACAGCAATGCTGGGATTTTCATGTGAGGGGCTAAAGGCATTCGTTTCAGTTTAAGAAAAGTACTAATGATATAAAGTAATGTTTTCAAGTAAAGAGTCAAGTACAGTCAGCCTTGTACAGTTGTGTTTAAAATAATAGTATGTTTAGTAAAATAACAGTGTGTTTGAAAAGGTGAGTAAACCTCAAAATCCAAATTATTTTTTTTAACAACCATGCCAATACATTAAGAAAACTGAACATTATAGTTCAGTTAGTGAGGCTCAATTGGTGAGGTTATTCATTTTGTGAAAAAAAAAAAAACAGGTACCAAACAGGTGACCCTTATTTAAGGATGAAGGCAGCAAATGTTGTACATGCTGGTTTTAGCACATTTCTTTCTGAAAGTCTGAGTAAAATGGGTCCTTCTGGACATTGTTCAGAAGAACAATGTACTTTCATTCATAAACTTGATTAGAGAAAACATATAAAGAAGTGCAGAAAATAATAAGCTGCTCAGCTAAGATAATCTCAAAAGCTTTAAATTTGCAAAAAACAAAAACAGAAAGGCATGGAAGAAAATGGAAAACTTCCATATGAACGGATGGAAGAATAGCCAAAATGCCAAAGACTCAGCCAATGATCAGCTCCAGGATGAACGAAGATGATCTAAAGTTACCTGTGAGTACTGTGAGAATTAGAAGACACCTATGTGAAGCCGACCTAATGGCCAGACGCCCCAGCAATGTTCCATTGTTGTTAAAAGAAAAAAAAATGTGCTGAAGAGGTTACAGTTTACCAAACTTGACTAGCAAAGAGAAATGGAGCAACATTTTGCGGACTGATGAAAGAAAGCAAGATTGTTCCTTTTTTGGTCTTGGGACCACAAAACAGTTTGTCAGACAACCCCCAAACACTGAATTCGAGTTCAAGTACACTGTGAAGTCAGTGGAGCACGGTGGTGGAGTGAGCATCATGATAGGGGGATGTCTCTCATACGATGGTGTCATGAAGTGGCCAGCCCAGTCCCTGGACCTTGATCCGACAAAAAACCTGTGTGGTGACATCAAAAATGCCTGTGTCTGAGACAAAACCAAGAAATGCAGAGGAAATGTGAAATGTAGTCCTGTCGTCTTGGACTGGAACACCTGTTCACAGGTGACAGGAGGCTGAATCCATGCAGCACAGATGTGAAGCACTTCTCAGAAACAGTGGTTATACGACTAAATGTTAGTTCAGACACACTTGATCCTCTCTCCCTTCATGTTCACTCCTCAGTCAAGACTCTTGTTGTGTACTTTGTTGATGCTTTTAAATTTGATAAGATTTCATCTGCAGTCAAGTCAAGCGTTTTTTAACTGAGGCTGTTTTCTATAGTTAAGCCCGACCTCCCCCTTAAAGATCTAGAGAGAGTAAGACACGCCTTCACAACATTACATCCAGATTACTGCAAAGCACTGTATGTAGGCATGGACCACTCATCTATCGAATGCCTGTAGCTGGTGCAAAATGCGGCTGCTTGCCATTTAACTGGCATGAGGAAGAGGGACCACATAGAGGCAAATAAAAAATATAGTGAAGATTTTGAACTTAACTCACTTTTTTAAATACAGTGCAATCATTTTGAACACAACTGTAAACTCTTCATCAGCTATAGTGATGAAAGCATATTTCACGTGTCAAACACACACACAGAGTTGTTGCACTACCTTGTTACTGGGTTTTCCAGGGGCAGAAGTTTTCTCTTTTATGTGAGGTTTTATGCAATCTGTACTGTTAACACTCCCCTTGTGACAGCCTCTTAAAGTTGTGCAATGCCTGTATTTCCTCTAAAAGAAATAATTTAATTAAAAAAAGGTGAATATCTGATGAACTGCAAGTTATTATTTTAGTATAACCATTAATTTAGTATATTTTCATTACTTTAAACGTAGAAACTTTATTACATTTGAATATTTTTTATTATAGATAACTGTCTTTGTGTAAAACAACAAATCCATCTGTTAATAAATGTGTTATATCTGAAGGTTCTCAAGTCGAGCTTGCAGCCTCTTCGACTGGCTCTCCAGCTTCTTATTTTGTTCGCTGATCTCATCCAGCTGTTTATTTACAAGAAAGAGGTGTTAATTTGTTATTCAAACCTATTGGTTATCAAATTAATCAGTTTATATCTATATAAATATGTAGTTTGGTTCTGCACGTAAACCCTAGGTTCAGCAGATGTTAAAACTCTTAGCTTTCCCAACAGACACATAAAAACACATAAACCAGCAAAGAGCTCTTCATCCATTGTTGGACTGACAGTATATATGGAACATTTGGGGAATGCATAAAGTTTTCCAAATCTTTTATTTCAAACTCAGCATGGCCATTCAGACTGTTTTTCAGTCATCAATCTCAACTCAATCAACTATGATGTCAGAGCAAAAAGAAATTTCTATATTTTCCTTATGTGACCATGTGCCCTTGATGGTGTTGCAGACTTGCATAAAAACAAATTGATATATCCTCTTTTCAAATATTATGAGCTTTCAATACTCTATTAAAGCGCCTTTGACAGCGATAACAGCCTATCAATCATCCTGGCAATAATCTTAGAAGCTTGGCACATTTCTTTTAAGTTTCTCCAAATCGTCTTGGCAAAATCATTAAAGGTCGGCTAAGTTGGGGAGCATTGGTGCATTGTTTTTATTTTTTCACTTTTCTCCAGAAAGGCCAACCTGAGTTCATGTCTGGACTTTTGACTGGGTATTACTAAAACATTCCCGTGTTTTCTCAAAGGAACACTTTGGGCTGTTGTCTACTCAAAAGTTCTAAAATATTAAGCAGGCCTGAAAATGTTTTCTTTCAACAGAGCTCTAGATTTTTTATACTCCCTTTTTTTTTTGTTTGTTTCTTAAGTAGTCTCAACTTCGTGGCACTTGACTAACATCACCATGTTTGCCTGTAAGATTGCGGTAATGACCGGATCCTCAGGACCTAGTTTTATCCACACATGCAGTCAGGAGCTGTGGCCAGTTTTGTAAATATTTATATCACTGGATCAGAGAGTTGTCTGGCACCTTTTTCGTATAAATATAGTTGTCTGTCATGTCTTTGATCTGAAAAATGTGTTTCTCATTGTGCCTTTGTGCAGTGGTGTTACAGACTTTTATCTACTTATATACTGTAATCACGTAAAACACACAGATAAACTTTAATTATTATGTGACTCTGAGGATAATTAACAGCACAAGATCTTAATTTAAAACAAAAGAGCTGAATACATGTAGCAACTCCAGTTGCAATATATAATGGACTTTTTTTCTCTTAATTTCAGTTTGTCAATTTGGACTGGTTTGTGTAGGTCTATTATCCAGAATCCAAATGTACATCCATTTTGATTCCAGGTTGTAAGACAGCAAAAGTGGAAAAACACTAAAGAATACTTTCAAAAGACACTGCATCTTGTGAGACCTCGAACTAATATCAAGAGTCTGAGATGTAATGTCCAGAGCAGATTTGGATGAGCTCATCCATGCTTTCATCTCCAGCAGACTTGAGTACTGTAACATTCCTCTGTCTGGTCTTCCCAAAAGGACAATCAGATAGCTTCAGCTCATTCAGAACGCTGCAACCAGAGTTCTAACAAGAACCAGGAAATCTGAGCATGTTGTGCTCCTGCAATCCTTACACTGGCTACCAGTTTCCCATAGAATAGACTTCAACGTGTTGTGAGTTAGTTTACAAATCGATAAATAATGTAAAGCCAAAGTACAGTTCTGATCACACTGTAGAATATAAACCAATGTATCAGTTTGTTGCCAGTGTCAAAACAAGAAGTCTAAATACCTGTATTTTACTTTCATAAGTTAGGAAAGCTAAATCATGTCTCCTTCATCTTTTAGGAGTACTGCTTTGACATCTCACCAACAAATGAGAGAAAAAAATATTTTTTGAAATTAGTTTAAAATGTAGCAAAATGTGGCAAATTAGAAAAGGTCTTAAACTTTCTGCATGAACAGTAATAAAGTCCCACATGCAAGAATGTTGTGTTGTAGTGCCCTCCTGTGGATCAAGACATTAATTGCTTCAGCCACAGGAGGACACCACAATCTTACGACACTTAAATTCTCTTGAAGATTTCATGTCCACAACATTTTTCCCCTTTCTTAAAACAAATTAAAAAAATTAATGAGTCACAGCAGGATCGTTGTATATTTCCTCATTTTAATAGTCCACCGCACCATCCTACATTCAAAGGTCATTGTAAAACTGAAAATCACACACACAAAAAAGTAATCTTCGAGGACTTCTCACCTGTTTCCTCATGTTGTCATTCAGCCCCTTAATGGTGTCAAAGCTGGATTTGAGCCGTTTGTTCTCTTTGTTCTTTTCTCGAAGAAGATCCTGCAGTCGACTCAGTTCTTGCTGGTGTTTCTAGTGAGATATAGTGGAGAAGCTAATCACAGTTTACTGAAAAAAAAACTGAACATAAAACATTTAATAGAGGGCTGCAAGGGAGGAAATTGTAGTTGTGATCTTGTGAAATCAATTTTGAATTTTTGATAGACCCTTGGTAAGAATCTAATCGGTTAAAGCGATCTGTCATAGAAAGATAGTTCCTCCAAACACCTGCTTCATAGATTTTTAGAAGATGTATGTCCATACTCAGAGTCCATCAAATCTTTCCAGATGGTTCTATTTAACTCACCATCTGGAGTACCAGATCAGGAGGTAGAGGGTACAAGATATGGGAAAGAAATATAAAACACATTCTTTGTTTGGCACATGCTGGAATGATGTATATGTCTGACCTCTTCTATAACCAGAATGCCAGTGTGAACCATCTCCTCCAGTTCAGACAGCCTTCTAAAAGAATCCTCCTCTTGCTTCAGCCTCCTTTCTCGATCGAGCAGCTCCCTGTCCCTCTGCTGCTGATTTTCTCGTTCTGCCTGAAAGTGCACACACAAACTGATGACATTTTTCAGTAATTCTAAGAACAAATTATAAAAGTAGAAAATGAGGTAAACGCAAATACCTGTGCTTGTAAAGTGTGTGCAATGAGGTGGAGGTGGATGCATATTTCTTGAACCACTTCTTGTATTCAATGTACTACATAGCCAAGCTGTTAACGAGTGCAAAAACCTTCAAATAGCCTTAAAATTGGTCCCTTATTCTGGTCACTATTTTCACATTTCTCTCTCTCACCTTCAGCTGTTTGTAGCTGGTCATCATTTCTTGGTAAATCTTTACTAGCACCAAGGAAGAGGAGCCACATGAGTCAGGGAAGTGGCCAGCCCCCTGTAACTCTCCGTCTTGGTCCATTTCCTGAAACACTGAACTGCCATCCAGACAGGAAGGCAAACTCACATCTGCACAAACAGAAAATCCCTTAGATACCCAACTACCTTATTCATTAATTACAGATACGGTAGTGTCAAGGAAATTTAGAAATAACAAATCTTAGGAATTTGGTTGATGAAAATCCAGGAATATGTTAAATGGTCCTGGAATGACTTAAATAGTGCATTTTAATATTATTTAGGTTTTTCAAACCACTTTACAATGTGATTCTCAATCACCTTTTCACACACTCGCACTATACATTCTTATCCTAAATATGTACAGTATATAAAATAAAATTTAAAAAATTTATTTAATCCAGTTGTTTTCTATCTCAGAGAATCTACACAGTTTGCTGCTCTAACACTCAAACACTCACCTGTTTCTGTGAAAAGCACCTGAGAGTCTTGAAGTGGGATTTCTGCAGAGTCTGCACTCAGCTCTTCGTTGCCGCTAAGCAGACTGCAGCCAATACCAAACCTTTCATAAGATGGTAACATGTGTGATGAAGACATAACACTCATGTCATCACACAGGAAGTGTACTCAGTTTTACTGGTCACTTACTGGTCAGGAGGGTTAGCCACTGCCTTAAAGAGCTCATGTAATGCTTCATTGTAGCATTTCAGCTTTTCTGGACATTTAGATGGGCAGACTAAATGCCTTTGCATGGCTTCTGAAGAGGTAAACAAAGTCATATTAAGCATTAAGCTAAAAATTCTCACTTTGATGCACTGCATTAAGGTAGTCAAGACAAGGAATGTGTCTCCAGTTCTTTGCATCTAGAGAAAGATACTAGGGGGTGTGCCAAAAAATCGATTCACAATTTTCATTTGCTATGATTCAGAATCGAAATACAATGTCTCAAAATCGATTTAAAAAAAAAAAACAAAAAAACAAAAAACTGCTGGCTGTCTGCCTCCATCTTGTAACGACGAAGGATGTCTTGACGCCACCACCAAAACAAAAAATGGGAGAAAATGAGATCCAACCGGCCCCGTTTTCTCTAAAGGCTAAAATTTGACGTCATTTCGGGTTTTCCCGAATGTCCGGAAACACCGAGCTGGACATGACGCACAGAGTGTGCAAGCATTGCAAAACTAAGATCAAGCACTTCGGCAACACAACAATAGCGTGGGCTACTATTACGAGGAATTACCCTGAGATGTAAGACACAAAGCAGAGTTAGCCGCCAGCTGCAAACCAAAGCACACTGCAGTGCTTCACGAAGCTCTCTGGCAGCTCTGAGCAGGCAAAAAAAAAAAATAACTTGGTCTATTGCCTGCTTCATCGCCAAAGACCTACGGCCTTACAGTGTGGTGGAGGACGAGGGGTTTATCTGCATGTTGCAGACAGCGGAGCCAAGGTACGCCATACCGTCCCATTAGTTTTTCACTGAGACAGCTGTGCCACAGTTTTACCAAGAGACCAAAAGAAAGGTGGCCAGTGCCCTAACCAAAACGACCAGTGTGGCACTAACATGCGATGCATGGACATCAAGAGCAACCCAGTCTTTTATGACCTTCACCGCTCACTACACAACTGATAAGTGGCTGCTCGAATCCTATGTTTTGCAAACTTATTTCATAGTTAGCTACTTAGAGTAGCAGTTGAGGACCATACGCTGTTTTTGGTAAAGGCACTTTCCTCAGAATTTAAAGGCAGCATGTTTAACTGCACTATTTTTTTAAATAAAGAGGCACTTTTATTTTTGTTTCTGAAGCAGTATGTGATATTGCTTTCATGTAATAGTTGCAACAATTCCATCTAAGCACTGACAAATGTTTAAAACTTAAGAAATGTGGAAAAGACACTTTAATGTATCCATTTGTCATTCTGTCTTGCAAAGCAGATGGTAGTAGATCATAATCAGAAATCATGAATAAAATTGTTCTGAATCGAAAATCGAATTTAAATTGAATTGTGGCCCCAAAAATCGGAATCGAACTAAATCATGAGATAGTAAAAGATTCACACCCCTACAAGATACACTATAATGTCAGAAGTATTTGCTCACTCATCCAAATGATTGGAATCAGTTGTTCCAATCACTTCCATGGCTGCAGGTGTATAGAATCAAGCACCTAGGCATGGAGACTGTTTTACAAAAACAGTCTCCATGCCTAGTAGGGATGGAACGGTTACCGGTATTACGGTAAAGCGCGGTAAAATTTTACACGATAACAATTACCGTTTGTTTGATTTCATCTCATTACCACTGTCAATTACCAGGATATGGAATATCAGCCACATTCAAGTCTGCGAGCGACTTGCGACTGTGTCTTGCGTGAATATGTAACTTGTAATATAGGTATGGTAACGTGAGCATGGAGGAAAGTGGTGATAGCACGCAGGACATTTACCAATCCACTAAAAGGACGAAATCCAAGGTCTGGGCATATTTTGTTTTTTTAAGAATGCAGAGGGACAACTGGTGGAGAACAATCATCCTGTCTGCAGAGCACTTGTTTACATTTTATTGTAATTTGTACAAGCAACTTGAAGGAGCTAAGCCCAATGCTTCAAGCTACTGAGATGTTTGACCAAGAGTAACCTGGTCGACGCGCTTCGCTAACTCGCATTTCGTAAACGTTACTGCTGCGTGTTGATCGAAAAAGGACCGGAACGATATTCTTCTGATGAAGTTAAAATATTAATTTATTCCATTAACTGATCCCACAATCATAACACCTGCAAGAAGAATTAACCAGGCACTTCTTGTCAGGCTGACAGTTTTATTACCCCTTTATGACCTTTCATGACCTTTATGACCTTTAATGACCCTTTAATGACCCTTTAATGATTTTATGACCCTTACCAGATCTGTTTCCGGGCACTTTTATTGTTTCCGGGCAGTTTTATTGTTTATCTTGCCCCACATCTGTTTTAGTGTGTTAAACAACACCCAGCCCTCTGCTTCTCCATCTTATTTAAAATAACTTGCGGTGTACTTGCTATATACACTCACCATGTCAGTACCGAAGCCTTACGATCAGACGCGGGTCATTAATGAGACACCCGTAACAATCATACAAGAGTTGGGTTGCAATACGGGTGTTACAGAGAAAACTGTTATACAGGAGTTGGATAGCAAAAACAAATCTGTGATATTAAGAGCCTCACATGGAGGAGAGTTCACATGGTTTTTTATTGATATGCTGTGTACATTTTGATACAAACTTCAGTGTATATTTTTATATTTGACTTTTAGTGATTTGTTAAGATTCTGAACTATTTTTGTATAGATTACCCACAAATGATAATCTTTTTTCATCAAAATTAAATCTCCGTTCTACTAAGTACTTCAAGCACAGACCAATGGTTTTTTTTTCAGAAACCTGACCTGTTTCATGTGTTAAACATTTAAAGTATCAGTTAATACGATGCATCCACACTACAAATTAATTATTTTATGTAAAGAAGTTGTATAATGTTGTGGTCAACCTGACCTTTCCCGGACTGCTGATCTGTGGACTCAAAGTGAGATTAATTTGAATTCAATAATAGTCATGACACTTTTTAAGTTTCGCCTTTGCAAAGGGAGAGACCAGCTGACAGACCCCGGTCTGTCCTTTCTGTCCAGGTTCTGGCTGATCTCTGACTCTCTGCAGCTCAGGAGGCTAGTTTTATTGACACATGCAGGGCGTAAAAACATTCTGTTAGTTAAAGGCAAACTCCCCCGGAACAGTGCCTTCCCCCGACAAGAACACATCACCCCGACACAGCCCAGTTGTCTTTTTATTGCCTGCAACTTTATGACTCTAGCTCAGCCCGTGACCTGCAGATGCAGATCTTTTAGCAACTTAATTTTACTCTTAATATATGTGTCCAAATATGCAAGCACAGTTATAATTCCACAATAATAATTTGTGTTTGATGTAATATAACAGTATATAACACATAAAATAATGTGATTTTTCTCTTAAAACATGTCAAAAACTGTTGAAATACTAGCTATTGAGTTTAAAATTACAACAATTTTAAGGACCGTAGCCTTTGTATTGTAGTGGATTCCTGTGTCTGCAACATCTGACAGAGACATGGCGCTAGCAAAGGGAATATTTTATCAACTTTCCTATTTTTTTTTTTTTTTTTTTTTACACACTTTATTAAACAAACTCACGGGTACTCTTTCGAACACAGACAGACTTAACTCAGGGTGACACAAATTAACATGTTAAATGTAAGGGGTATGAATCAACAGGGAGTCAAATCAGCAACAGACTTTACACGGCAGCATTAAATCAAATACCTAACAAACAAATACAGATAAGCACCTAAACAACCAGGGCTGCAAAGGATGCTGGGAAACGACCCAGAAGGACCTGCCAGATCACTACAATAATGTTGACCATCTGTCCTAACCACTGTGCCACTGTGTGGCCCATCACTGGCATTTCGGTAGTCCTGTAGTCTTTGATGTAGATTTTAATACTATGTCTTGCACTAAATGTCATACAGCAAAATAAATTCTGCTATATGAGATTTAAAATTTAAGGTATGTTACTTCTTTAAAGAACTTAAAGATCGCCATTCTTAAATATACTACTTACTGCCTGGACTATTGCAATACAGTATTTTCTAACTTTTCTCATTTGACATTTATCAGATTCTTTAGCATGTAAGTACTTCTACACAATGTGACATCACTTAGTGACTGGCCAGAGGAGCAACATCTCTGTAACTTTCAACCTCAACAGATAGCATATTCAGGTATACACTTGATTTCTATTTTAATCGCATAGTGTTTTGAGGTAATAGAAAACAAGTTTGTGAAATTTGTTTACACAATTAGTTTGAACATAAAAGTACACATAAATGTGAAACTAGTGAGATTCCTTTAAATTACACAGAAAGACATGAGATTGTTAATATGGACATAAACCTTAATTTAACAAGCGAGTTCGCAGGTCAGCAGTCAGGGGGGTGTCAGTTTACCTCGTCAATGTGTGAGTTTTGTTACACAAACTGACCAGTTGACTATGACCACCTGTTCGGTACAACGTGCCACAGACCCCCGCTCTTCTGTAAAAAGATTTTCAATCACAGTTATAATAGAAACTCGATCTGATATCTGTATAAACTTGTAAAACATTAATTACTGTGGAGAGCTAGTATGTGTGTAGAGTGAAACTAGTGAGAGTTTCCTTAAAATTACACAGAAAGACATGAGATTGTTAATATGGACATAAACCTTGATTTAACAAGCTTCATATTTACTTACAGATAATTATTGTCATTTTATGAAGATTTGACTATAATTTAAGAGAGCAGGAAAGATAATGTATAATAATACAGTCATTTTTCTGTTAAAAAGAGAAATGAATATAGTTTGTCATTACTGGTAAAATACTTTTAAAAACAACTGTGTTGTTATATTTACAAGAAATTGTTACATTTACAAGAAATGTCTGTTATTTTACAGTTTTGTAGACTATTTTTTAAAAAACAGAAAAATTACAAATTTAGTTATTTACCATAAAATTAGGATTTTTTTTTTTACAGTGCAGGAGGTTTCAGAATGCAAAAAAGATGTCTTTAAATGGATGATTTCAGAGAAGTTTAGAGAGTACTAATTTGCATCAGTGTGTTTACTATCAAAACCATGAACAATCCCCAATGCCACCATAATACTCCCAACTTAGAGGCAGTTGAACGCTTTTCCAGTGCAAGCAGCTTTTTCTCACTGCCACATACATACATATTAGTAGACTGATTTATTTCTCAGAATTACATTATGGTTAATGTATATGAAGCCTAGGCGGGGTTTACCTTTACCAATTAGCCTAAAGAACATGTTTATGGGGTGGGAGGAAACCAAAGTACCCAGGGAGAACATGCAAACTCCACACAGAAAGACCCAGGTGAACCCAGTTCCAACCAAACCTTTTTGCTAACCACTGCACTACTGTGCAAAACAAATCTATTTGTGATATCATTAAAGGAACCTGAACCTGTATGTTACTCTGAACTGGTGTTAATATTGCAAATGAGTTCACTTGGCTTTAGTCCTGACATGCTGTGTACATTTTCATACAAACTTCAGGGTACGTATTTATTTTTCAACAATTATAAATAAACTGTCACAGCTAAGCTCCAGTCAAGTTTAAGTTCTATCAGGCACAATCCAATAGTTTCTTCATGCTACATACCATGCTGCTGCGGAATACTTTGTCCTGGATCTTTTTCAATTCGGAGTGCGGTCGCTTTCGTACTTTGCTCGCTTTATCTATGGTAGCCTGGTGTGAAAAACACCTCCCTCTTCCTTGCCTTTCGTAACTGAAATAACGCTCTAGTGACGTGAAAAACTCTTTCCTTCTAGACCGCCCCTTGACCACACCCCTTGACCACACCCCCTTGTCAGACCTTAACCAATCCCATTCGTTAGGGTTTCACCACAGCCACTCGCCACGCCCTTTACCACTCCCACTTGCTACGCCTTCACCACTCCCACTTACGAGAACTGTTTAAAGAGAGGGTCTTTTCCTTCCTCCCTGACCATTGAAACTCTACAGCCTTTTTAAAGTCCTGAAGCCATTTGAAGACCCAAGGAAGAAACCATGCAGACAATGACTCGTCTGAACACCCGCAGGTGTTTAATCATGACCCCTGAGTACATCCCAGGGGTGTCGGCGGACAAGATGATCTCGCACGAGCCTACGCTGAAGCCTATACCCGAGTTGGTGGCTGAATGTCCCGCGCGTCAGGAGCCCGAGTCTCCGATTCTGGAGATGGAGGGATCAACCCAGACCTTGTCTCCTCTTCCTGATACCCCGGTGAGTCCAACCCCTCCTTCACCCGTGGATGAGAGTACGGTGGACGGGTTGATGTCAAGTTTGATCCTGAAACTGGTGAAAGCTGCATTTAACTATCTGCTCAAACTCCTCGTCAACAAGATCCGGAAAGAGGAATGCTACGGTTGCACAGTTGACCATCCAAGTCAGAGACAGCATGAGTGTTTGGAGATCCTTGAAGAAGACTTCTTTGATAGCAATGCTCGGATGAGAGAGATTAGAGAACGACTCCTTAACCGTAATTTCATTCCAGGCATCAACCAATTCTTGAACATGTATAACATCCATGTGGAGGAATCGAGAGTCTCAAAAATTGTAGAAGTAGAAAACTCTGATGACCAACATACGTTACCCTGATGAGGAGGAGGATGACAACTTTCTGAGCGGAGACTCCTTCAGAAACAACCTTAAGACTCTGGGTAGCTTCTGGGAGTGTGTTGAATAGTTTTCTAAATGCCAGTACTACTGTTTTTTATATTTTAACAATACTCGAGAGGGAAAAAAAAAAAAAAAAAAAAAAGAAGGAACCTCTTTTTTTGTAATAAGAAAAAGTGTACATGTTTTTGAAAACATTGTAGTTAGTCTTGTGTGATTTTTTTTTATTTACACGTGTTTTTATATTGACCCATGTTTTAAAATACTGTTGTTGTGTTTTTTTGTATTTACTCATGTTAGTTTTATACAGTTTTTCTATATAGCGTTGTTAGTTTTTTTTTCTATATAGTGTTATTAGTTTCAAAACACAGTTGTTTACTCATACTGATGGTGAATAAAAAACTTCAACTAAGTACTTTAGTCCTCATTTGTGTGTGTCAGCATGTCAGTGAAACACTTGATGAAAAGAGTTTATTACGATCCTGCACATCCGGGCGGTTTCGGTGGGTGTAAACCGACTCCGTTGTGGGCTGCAAGATGAAATGGGTGAGTCAGTCAAGCTGGAAAATGTGAAAGATTTTTTATCCGAACAAGATTCTTATACTCTTCACAAACCAGCCCGGATACATTTTCCGAGATTTTGTCTCACGTCCTTTATTCCAATTCCAAGCTGACCTATGTGATATGCAAGCTCTAGCTCAGCATAACGATGGGTATAATTATTTATTAACGGTCATAGATGTATTTTCCAAGAAGGCCTATGTACGGGCCTTGAAGAGAAAAAAACTGCTGCCCACCGGTGTATAAACTCAAAGATTACGATGGGTGGGGTGTATTCATTCTTGAATTTCCTCTTATGAACAATTGAGAACGTTTATCGTACAAGTTTTGGAGCACTTGTGAGGTATTTTCCTTATTGACCTGTATAGGGGTCATTTTAATGCTACTATGATAACTATGATTATAGCTTTTTACCAAGTCCTGTAACACATCGAGGCTGGGTGGAACGGAGAGGGCTAAAATACTTTCCAGGTCTTCATTTCACACATAAAGTAAAGGAGGAAACACATTTTGTACAGGTCTCCTGCTTTATGCTATAATTTGAGTTCCTTATTATCATTATTATTATAAGTGAACATTTGAGCATGCTGGGTTTTATTCTCCATTATTACTTTGTGACTGAAGTGTGAAATGGGGTATAAGACATGTCATACCATCCCTGTTCACATCAAAGCTAAAGCAGTGATGTTGACCTTGAACACTTGCTCTGCGCTCTGCTCTGTTTCCATAAATTGTGGACTTAAAAATAGAAATAGAATACACTTATTCATGGTTTTTATTTACAGACACATGAATTTGCTAAGTTAAATTTAGATGCAGAAATGCAACATGTTTTAATCCCTATCTTTTTCTTTTTTGTCTTTAGATGGGATGAAGGTACCTCAGATGGCCAAGAGCAAACCGTAAAAGAAGAAGCATCTGGCTTTACGAACGTACTGTGTTTCCTGTAGAGGCTTTTTTTAATATTGATTTTTATTTTTAGTATTTTTTTGGTTGTGCTTTTCTTTGTTCAACAACAAAGTCTCAGAGTTAAATTACCTCAGAGGGAAGAGGAGATATTGGCTGCAAGAAACACCACCACACAGCTACAAAAAGAATACAGTCAGCTAATACAACTGATAAAAAAAAGAAAAAAGAGAGAGCCTTTACTACAGTATTGAATTTCCCTTTATGGGATAAATAAAATATTTTTCATTTCATTTTTCATTCATTTCATTTCATTTCATTTTTCTGAACTCCACTTCTGAACTTCTGACCAACATGACTTTCCAGTACGTAAAGAAGCACCCTCAAGAAAAATTCCTGCATATCCGTCTGAAGTTGTGCATTAATAAAAAGATTGTAAATTAAAACAATATATTAATTCTCATGAGTAAAATCATATATAAAACTTTTAATTTCTATTTTTTTCTGTATTTTGTCTGTGAGAATACAGTTCAAACAGTTACAACTTTAAAAGATTATGAATACAAAGTACAATTTTATAGTTTTCATTGTGAATACGAATATTCAAGTAAGAAATTACTGTCAAAAATACGTCTTTATTTTACTTTATTTCACATTTCAGTTTATAAAGTTCACTGCTCAATTTGCAAAATTCCTTTGAGGAAGCATTTGCATCTAAAACATTACAAGTTCACCACACATTAGAAAATATGTATACATATACAATACTATTCTGTGTGTAGATACATTTTATACATCTCAACAACAGTTTTTGCAGTTGTTATGGATGCACACATTTAGTTAGTCCTGTCAAGTATTGCTTTGTGGTGGTTTTTGGGAATTTATTTTCTTTTTTCTGAGTTTGCCAGAGCGTGGGGGTGGTTGCTGCATTCTGGGGGGTCATCAGAGTACCACACCTGCTTTGCAAAACGGATTGGAGACCCTGGACTGCACCATTCTCCGAGAGTTTGGAGAAGATTAGATTTGCTTAATTAAGATGACTTTTATTTGAGTAATGAACTGACTTCGTCTTGTAACTTTTGTAGTTTAGTTTGTAGGTTTGTTTTTCTCGTGTCTGTTTTGTGGACTGATCACCCACTATAAATGTTTCCCTTGTGTGCCATTTGGAGAGGTTCAGTTTATTATTGGTTTGGTTCTCTCTTCGTTTCTAAATTAGTTATGTCGCGTTAACCTTTTCTGTTGATGGGGCCAGCTTATTATTTGGAAAAACATTTTGAAGTTTTTTTTTTTACTAGTTTTTGTAAATAAATTGGATCCTTTATTGGTTAGTGGTTGGTGTTGATAGAGCTGCAGGAGGGGGAAGGCCTGTTTAGACCAGGAGATGATGACGACAGCATCTATGTGGTCCAAGTCGGCCGACTTGAGCTCAGCATACAAGAGAATGTATGTGACTGGCATTTCTGGTTGACATTCCTGTCGGCCTGATCTGTTTGTTTATTTATTTATGCCCAATAATAGTATTACATTACAGACTGCTCTTTCACATATCAGTGAGTAATTAATGCATCCATTATTCCTAATATGGCATACAGGCGTGGAGCTTCTGGGGGCTGGGGGGCAGTACTCCCTGGCCTGGGCCCAGGAGGGCCCGGTGAAAGACAAAGAAACAGGCCTCTCCCCAGGCATCAGTGCGCCTTGCACAATGCTGGATACAACAACTTCTGCGAAAAATAAATGTGCCATGTATGAAGTTATATATAGGTTGCTCCAGCCAGAATAAGTCATGGTTGGTCAAAAAATGTAAGACTGACTTTGGTCACGTAGGTTTTTTTCAACACAGTGAATTAAATGTTGTGCTGCATGGCTGGCTTCATGTTCACTCTCACAGTTAACTTTACAATGTGCACATTTAAAAGTGGATTGCTGGTAAGATCTCCAAATGTATTTTGGGTAAAATCGTCATCAACAGCCGTCCATCAGCATCATCATCAGTCACTAGTCAACAGAGTCTATGCGGTGCAGGGTAGGTGGATCATGGATTAATTAAATTATTAGTGACAGTTCATACAAGCATAAAAGTGGAGCAAAAACAAAATGCAAAGAAAAGGAAAAAAAAAGAGCGCAGAAAAAGACTAAACCAAAAAAGCTGGATACATATCCTCCTGGAGATGAACCTGACATTGTTGGCAGCGAGTCAAGCCTACCAGAACTGGGACCAGGGTCAGAGAGGCAGATTTACAGGAACAATTTCTCACAATCACTGACACTGAAAACAATATGTGAGTTAGTTGTAAACTGTCTGTTGTGGTTGTTATCGGAGTAGCCCAACTGCCTAACGTTAGTATTAGGGGCCAGGTAGACTAATGTTTCTGTTGTTCTCATGGTTTGTTCATGTCTTCATGTCGGTTTTGTCGGGTTACTCTTGCAAAAAGGCTCGTACAACGACGTGCTCAGAGTTGGTAATTATTAACAGCAATGGAAACACATCAGGTGAAATCGGCACTTAGTACAGAGCAGAATGAATGAATGCCGGGAGAAACTACAACAATAACTGGTGCGTCTCCCGCGTGACGTCACAACTGCATACCGCCAAATACATTTTAGACAATATATTTTGCCATAATACTACAGGTTTGATTGATTGATTTCAAAATGACATGGTTGCTCTTCGTGGTGTTGAACTCTTACTATCAAGTCAAGTCAAGTTTATACAGTTCAAACAGATTGTGGTGGAAAAACAGGCAAAAAAAACAGCCATAAATGATTAAACAAGAACAAATTAAATACTAAAATAGCTATAGGACATAGGACGTCCTGGGGGAACTCACTGAGGTTGTACACGGTTAACAGTTCATCAGTCATTTAAAATGGAATCTCAATGATGACTTTTGTCTTTGTGTCCCAGGTTTACAGCAACACGCCGGAGACAATCAACCTCATCATTGAGGTCTTTGTAGAAGTGGCTCACAAGCAGATCTGTTACCTGGGAGAGGTGAGACGCATCTTAAATGTTTAAAATGAATAACATTTTTAGGCGATGCTTTTATACCAGTCAGCAGTGGCTGCCTCTGTTTAACTCCATTCACCTGTCAGTAGTTGCTTCTTATCACGAAAGAGAAAACTTAGGTTTTAACGTAGTTTTTGTGAAGAACCTTGAAGGTGACCTTTTCCACCTTGCCTCAGTGAGTATTTGTTGAATATCTGTAATGAGTATAAGAACACTTCATGAAACGGCTGTGATGACAAGCTTATTGTCATTAGTTCTGTAAATTAAGCCTGGTTTGGAGTTTTATACAAATTTGAAGAGAATTTGGGCTTATAAAGTGTTTTATAAGGCGTCAGTGGTCAATAGTGGCACTGTAATATATGTTCATGCGTCTCCACCTGTGAATTGATGCTTTCAGTTATTGTGTTTCTTGTCTTGTGCAGAGCAGCAACTTTAACTGCGACACAGATTTACAGAGTTACCATGTAAATAAACTGGAAAGAGTGTATTTGCTCAACAGTTGGGCCAATGAAAGGTGGTGGAAAGAGGCTGCTAGTGTCTTGTCTCACCACACATTTCTGCACGATATGTAATCCAGTTCACCTCGTCTGTTGGGGTCTTTTATTCCACACCAGGACGAAATAAAATTCAAGGCCAAAACACTACGAGAAAATCTAACTCATATTTATGTCTTCCCTTTTCAGTCAAAGTCTATGAAGCTCTACGAGGCGGTCTAACTCTGCTGCAAGTCTACTCCAAGAACAACCAGAGCAGGAAGCGCAGCGACGCCACAGCTGAGGAGGACCAGTACCAGGACCTGCTGCTCATCATGGAGCTGCTCACAAACCTGCTGTCCAAAGAGTTCATTGACTTCAGCGACACTGGTGAGTTCTCTGGATGTTCCCTATATGAATATAAATTTAGAAGGTCAGTTGTTACTCGGGGCTTAACTTGACCTCAAACTCCTTGGTGTTAAGATGAGGTGTTTCGAAACCAAGACCAGGGAACACCGGCATCCAATCAGACAGTTTCTGCAGCAGACGTCGTCCTCTATGGAGTCAATATAGTTCTCCCTCTCATGTCTCAGGACCTGCTGAAGGTAAAAAAAAAAAACTCAGCATCAATATATTGTGTTTAAGATGTGAGCAAAGGTAGAACTTTAAATCTTTGACAGTATATCTGCCCTTATTTTTCAGTTCCCCTCTTTATGTAACCAGTACTACAAGCTCATCACCTTCATCTGTGAGATCTTTCCAGAAAAGATCCCACAGCTGCCTGAAGACCTCTTCAAGAGTTTAATGTTCTCTTTGGAGCTGGGAATGACCTCGTATCCTTTCATTGTGTTGAACCATTGAGCTGTGTCCAAAGTTGACTGGTGTTCCACTCTCATTATTTTAGTAGTAGTAGAGTAGTTTTATCTTTGAATTGCAGTTTGTTTTGATTTATTTTTTTAGATTTGGATCATAGGCAGAAATTTGAAATTGTTCAACTAACTTTTTGACGTTCATGAATGTAAAAGGACCTTTTAGGGATCTGTGATTAAAAGTAGGTCTTCTACTCTCCCAAAGTGATTCCCAAAGTGTGGGTCACAGCCCCTGGGTGGGCCGTCGAGGTACTGCAGGTGGGCCGTGAGAGGTCATTAGAATTAATATATACAAAGCTCAACCTATTCTCACTTCCTTCTGAAGCCAGTTGAATGGAAAATGGAAAAACTAGTTTTCTGATAGTTTGAGCTCCCTAACATCTGTCTTCAGGATGAGTTCAGAAATTAGTCAACTGTGTTTGGAGGCTCTGTCTCCTCTGGCTGAACAGTGTGCCAAAAACCAGGAGAAGGATTCTCCCCTCTTCATTGCCACCCGGCACTTCCTCAAGGTATGCCACACGCCAGATGTCGTGGTGAAAGCAATTCAAATGGAACACATCAGAAAATAACTTTAAGAACTGTATACAAGTAAATGACTCCAGAGTAAACCATTTTAACAAAGATCAAAAACAAACGGAAAGGAGTCTAACAGAGGTTTTAAAGAAAGACATTTGAGGAAAGTTTTCTGCTTAGATTAATCTCATTAAACTACGTGCTGTTAGTTTATACCAAGTTTTTGGTGCAGATGAAGCACATAGTATGGTAAAATGTGAACCGTAGAGCTAGAAGAGCTTCCATTTTTCACACCTTGCTCTGTGCCCTCAGCTGGTGTTTGACATGCTGGTCCTGCAGAAACACAACACAGAGATGACCGTGGCAGCAGGAGAAGCATTCTACACACTCGTGTGCCTGCATCAGGTGAGAGCATACCCCAAAACGCACTACCTCTTTCAGAAAATCTTCACTTCCACACAGTCCTTAGGAAGAGTCCCAGTCGTCTTGATCATTCCACAGGTTTTTTATCAGATTATCATGTGTGAGGTGTATTAGGACTGATACAATCTGCTGGTTAGAACATTTTGGCCAAATCATAAGTATTCAACATGTTGGATATTCATAAATGCTGTTATATGGTGGGAACCCTGACGACAGATCTTCAAGCATTCTAGGGGTCGTTGCATGAACCATCCACATATTTGAGGTGTCAATGACCTCTGGAAACATATTGCACAACAACTTTACACCTTAAGTAAAAAAAAAAAGTTAAATCTGTGATTTTTTTTTTTGTTTTTTCCTTTATTATTTTTTTGTGTGGTTTCTTGCATTTTGTAAATCTGTTATGATTTTAAAAACCTTGTCCTGTGAGCCAGCCTCAACTGTTCCTGACCACCCCCATCCCTCTTTTTTACCCTTGTCTAAGTCATTTATAGTGATTTCTAAAGCAAAGGTAGATCTTGGTTACAAATGGCTCTCCAGTTACCTAAATGCTCCTCTAAATTTCTTTTTGATGTCCAGCTCATAAAACTGCAACTGTTGAGATATTTTAAAGCTGCAGCTTTGCTTTGTTTTTAGTCGACTAAAGGTGATAAGTAACATGAGCTTCCTTTTCATATGAACTACATATGTTACCTGCTAATTGGGGTTTGGAGCAGAGAGAGGACACAAAGATCACTTTTTTTTCTGTACAAATGCATTTACTGACCAAAAACTCAAAACAGATAAAAAGAGATGAGAGAGATGCTTTTTATTTATCTGCAAGAAAGCTAGCAGCTCACTCATGTTATCCATACTGAAGTTCTGGTTCTATGGTCCAGTTAAATGTATGTGTCACCCTCAGTGCATCAAGATTAAACATGCTGCTAAAGGTTTTAATCAGCTTGTCATAGCAAGTGTGCACATGTTTAAGAAAAAAAGGAAGAAAACAATTATTCTTTAAAACACAAATCTATGGTGTAAGAACAGCATAATTTAAGAGGCAGAACGTTTCTCTTGATGACACTTGGATCCCTCTAGTGGACAGTGTAGGTGAACACTGGCCCACACTGACAGTTCATTAAAATTGCATTTTGATCTTTCTTTAATCTATGGTTTTGACAGCCCAGTTTTTAAAACTGTATTTCACATCATTTGTGATGGTTTCATACTATCTTTAATTGAATAAAGGTAAATATAACAATCACAGCATTTCTGACACTGTATCACCCTCTTCTGTCAGGCGGAGGACTCAGAACTGGTGGAGACCCTTCTCTCCTCTCAGAGAGACGCCATCATCTACCAGCAGCTGGCTGATGCCTTGAATAAGCTGACTGCCAGCAGCACACCGCCCACCATGGACCGTAAGCAGAAGGTGGCCTTCCTCAAGAGCCTGGAGGAGTTTGTGGCTAACGTGGGTGGCCTGCTCTGTGTGAAATAACCACTGGAAAATCTTTTTGGCCTCAAATCATCCATTATTCTGAAAAGCAACCAATCAAAGACACCTTCCCTGCTTTGTCACTGGGAACTACGCATGAAAGAGATGGCTCACAGTCTTGGAGAAGCCCTTTGCCAGCTGGGATCCATCTCTAACCTGAATGTTTACCCCATTTTCACCTGGGATGTTCTTTGGGTTTTTATTTTTGTGTTCTGTTTTGTTTCACCCCTGGCCATTACATTTGCCAATCCAGCCCTGCCTCCAGCATGACTGACAGTTGCTAACCATGAAGACTGAACTGCTAAGCAGACAGGCTCGGACACAAACAGGTATGCATGAGGCATTTTTATTGTGTGTGTGTGTGTGAATATATATATGTGTATATATGTATGTATATATATATATATATATATATATATATATTATATATATATATACACACACACACATACATATATATTTTTTTTTTCCTTTACTGCCAGTAGATGACAGGCTGTATGAGTTCTGTTATGTACAAATTCAACTGCAGAGGAGCAACTTTTGCCATGTTGATCTATAGATTTTTATGTTTTTTTTTTTTTTTTTATCTTTATTCTTTTTGTATGTCTCAGCCTTCACACAGACACACTGAAACATTTCAAGCCTGTTGGGTTTGTTGGGTTAACTTCAGAAGTATTTTTCTACAGGCAGCACATCAGCAGTATCACTCTTCAACACACACTGGAGACTGAAGTGAAGGACAGCAATAAAAAATTAAAAAAAAGCCAAATAAAAAGGAGCAGAGCCATTTATTGAAGCATTATGTTGGAGACTGGATCCTCGGCATTCAGAGCACTATCCCAGTTATTGTAGATGCCTGTTTGTTAATGAAGTGTAAAGGTGTAACTAAACGTATTGTATAAAATGTTTTGGCCTCTGTGTTTCCTTTATATGTGCTGTGTCTGCTGTAATGTCTTTTATCTACTTCAAGTAATAAAGTGATTTATCTTATGTTTTATAAGGTAATACTTGGGCTCCCAGACATTTGAACAGAAACTCTGCAGACTGAGTGCTGAGTGTTTTTCCATTTTTATTTACAATTTTAGAGGTTCTATTCCAATATTATGAATATATAATGAACACCTAAACAACCTTCTTATGAGCTTTTCTTCATGCAAATCATTTCTTAGTTGTGCTGGCACTCAAATGCAAAATCTTTACATTTGAGACAACGTGGCTTTCCACTAATGTTTGTTTCTTCCACATTTCACATTCCCCAAAAAGCCAGCTTTACAGATAAACTCCAAAATCTTTATTTTTGTCTTGATTTAAAGCTTGATTGAGAAATAAAGCTGGACTAGTGAGATGCCCCGACCATCATTTGATGCCGTCACCTGCTGGCCATTGCTGTCACAAGTTAAGAAGTTAGCATTTTATTGATTTCTGAGCTGAGAATAAAACAGATCATGGTCATGTTTGAAAGAGAACATGTTTTCTTGTGCTCCAAGTTTAAGTTAACAAGTTTAGCGTCTAGCTTTTAAACTTCATACATCGGAAACAAACTCCCAGAAAAATAAAGGACTGCTGAAACCCTCAGTTCTTAAATAAAGGTTAGCTGCCTTTTGATTACATTTATAAACTGTTCTAGTTTTTGGTTTTAAACCATTTTAATTTCAATACTGTACTGTAACTCTAACCCAACTTTACTGTCTTTACTGCTCTGTATTGTTTTCTGTTTTCTTTATTTTTCTAGTTTCTTTGCTCTTACTGTCTTTGTTTGTATCTTATTATGTAAAGCACTTGGGATTGCCTTGTTGCTGAAATGTGCTGTTCAAATAAACTTTCCTTGCCTTGGTAGCATCAAGCAACACTGAGACCAGTGTGTATGTATTTATGTATATGTGTATGTTAAATAAATAAATAAATAATATATATATATATTATATAATATATATAATATATATATATATATATATATATATATATATATATATATATATATATTATAAACAACGCAGGGAAGCCCAGATGATGAGGTCATGGCTTTGGAAGCTCCTGATAGGTTAAATGACAACATGTGAGTTAATTGATGGCACACCTGGGGATGTAATTAAGGCCACACTTCAAACACTCTGCTTCCTCGTTTGAAATCATGGGAAAGTCAAAAGAAATTGACCAGGAAGCTAAAACTTGGGCACAAATGGGTCTTCCAAATGGACAATGACTCTAAGCATACTGCCAAAATGGTTCAAAAGTGGCTTGAGGATAACAAAGTCAAGGTCTTGGAGTGATTATCAAAAAGCCCTGATCTAAATCCCATCGAAAATTTGAGGGCAGATCTGAAAAGGTATGTGAGAACAAGGAGACCAACAAACCTGACTCAGTTCCACCAGTTCTGTCAGGATGAACGGACCAGAACTCCAGCACTTCCAGAAGTTTGTGGATGGTTCCCCAAAAAGTTTGACCCAAGTCATGCAGTTCAAAGGAAATGCTACTCGATACTAAGGAAATGTATGTAAACTTTTGACCTTGAGAGAACTTCTCTCTCTCATTATTGTGGCATTTAACAAATTGAAATAATTGAGATAATCCTGACTGACCTGAAACAGGAGAGGTTTAGTCTGATTGACTTCATGCAATGAAACAAAAAAAAAAAGAAGAAGTATTTTTGCACAGTGTATGTAAACTTCTGGCTTCAACTGTAACATCTTCAAAATGACAGCTTTTATCCCTCTGTGGAGCTTTTATCACCTTTCACTTTTCAACCAAATCAAGACGTTGTTTAGATGCTTGTCAAAGTCGTGTTTTTAGCCCAACTTTGCTTGGTGGGAAGCTCAGCTTAGACTCTTTTCCTCTCTTGTATACTGTTTCCCATAATGTCACAGGCCACTGCAGCAAAAAGCCTGTCCAGCTTACATGCTGGTTTCTGGTTGTGTTCTAGCATCACCTTTACCTTGGCATACCACCTGCTAACAACCGCTACATCAGTGTGCAAATGTATATTTTTCTTTTATGTAAATTGATGTGCTGCTGCAACGCTAACTCCCTTGTGGGATCTATGTTATAGGAGAGATGCAGGGGAGAAAAGGATCAGTCGGTCAATCCCCAGCGTCCGAGTGGATCAGTGCTGGTGCTGTTATCTACCTTATAGGAAGTCCCAGGTTCAAATCCTGGTTGCACCAGTCGGTGACCCTGAACAAGGAGCAGCCAGATGGAAGTTTATCTTGATGTTTGGTGGATCACATTAACAGACGGGATGTTTGTGATCTGAAGTGAAATGGATCTGTGGAAACTGGGACTTTTCATTTCATAGCTATGGTGCCAGTATAGCATTAATATATGATTGAATGTCCTATATTCTGAGATCCCACATCAGATTGGGCTGATACTTGGTGAGAGACTTCCCAGATGGGATCCTCTTAGCCGAAGAAAGAGGCTTCACAGTCCACACAAGGTCTCTGCAGAGATTTTTCCTGCAGATTGTCATGGCCCAGTTGAGCACATGACAGAGCAGGTGACATGTCAGAGAGTAGATCAGCTCCTGTCCTGACAGAAGAACATGCAGATTTGCACCACACTTTCCAGCTAAACACATTTGCTTCACAGTGCAGTGGTATAATTCACTGTTTCCTTCATTCATTTAGAAAGAATGAGGACTTTTATCTGTGAGAAAGAGCAGCCTTTCATGTTCATTAATATGTTATGTTAATCCTTTACTGAAGTCTGAAAACACTTGCTGATACATTTCTTTATTATGTCTTTTTTTCCTCTCTGAAAAGCTGTCTTATTTTGGTCCAGTGAAATAGTTCTGTCTGAATAAGCTATTGATCACATAACACTTTTGTTTACCTGATTAAAAGATCATGGAAGTAAATTCATCTGTTATAGTTACAAATGCACAATTCTTCTGAAAATAGTCAGTAGTGGTCTGGTGTCCTTTGTGAGGAGAACAAATTTAGCAAAAAAGTGTTGTAAGAGCATCGAAATGCATCGATCATCGATTTATAATCGAATCGTAGCCCTCTGAACTGAACAATAAACCATGAGGTGCTGAAAGATTCCCCCCCGACTAGGAACTGATGAATCAAGAAAAAATTGTGTTTCGCATCACAAAGTGATAAAAATAAAAAAACACTACACTTTAAATGTGTTTAAAAACAATAATTCACATTTAATAATCCAGATACAAATAAAAAAAAACAACCTGAAGCCAAGAAAAAAATCATAATGTAATAATAAAAAATAACAATTAAGATTAAAATTACTAAAATTTAACATAAACAAATATTTGTAACAAATTGAACCTCTTAAATTGTAGTCAAGAAATAAATGTGAAGTTTGCATCAATAATGTAATAATAAAATCAAAAAAACAATTCAATTAAAATGACTAAATATTCACACATATAATCAATATATTCGTAACAAAAGAAACCAATTTAACTGATGCAGCCAAGAAATAAATGTGATGTTTTGCATCAATAATGTAATAATAAAAATCAAAGAACAATTCAATTAAATTACTAAATATTCACATATAATCATATATTGTAACAAAAGAAACCAATTTAACTGATGCAGCCAAGAAATAAATGTGAGTTTTGCATCAATAATGTAATAATAAAATCAAAGAACAACAATTTTAAAAAATTACTAAATATTTAACATAAATCAATATATTCGTAACAAAAGAAACCAATTTAACTGATGCAGCCAAGAAATATGTGAGGTTTTGCATCAATAATTAATAATAAAATCAAAGAACAATTCAATTAAAATACTAAAATATTCACAATATAATCAATATATTCGTAAACAAAGAAAACCAATTAATGATGCAGCCAAGAAATAAATGTGATCTTTTGCATCAATAATGTAATAATAAAATCAAAGAACAATTCAATTAAAATTACTAAATATTCACACTATAATCATATATTGTAACAAAAGAAACCAATTTAACTGATGCAGCCAAGAAAAATGTGATGTTTTTGCATCAATAATGTAATAATAAAATCAAAAGAAATTC
>JAGFBZ010002041.1:0-59893 GCA_018398805.1 Hirundichthys speculiger | reverse complement strand
TGCAGGCCCTGGTGCAAGTCCTGGTACAGGCCCCGGTAAAGGTCCTGGTACGGGCCCTGGTACAGGCATCGGTACAGGCTCCGGTACAGGCACCGGTACGGGCCCCAGTAAAGGTCCTGGTACAGGCCCTGGTACAGGTACAGGTATGGGCCCCGGTACGAGCACCGGTACAGTTCCCGGTACTAGTACAGGCCCCGGTACAGGTACGGGCCCTAGTACGAGTCCTGGTACGGGCCCCGGTACAGGTACGGGCCCTAGTACGGGCCCTAGTACGGGTCCCGGTACAGGCCCTGGTACAGGTACAGGCACCGGTACAGGTCCCGGTACTGGTACAAGTACGAGCACCGGTACAGGCCCCGGTACAGGTCCCGGTACGGGTACAGGTTCCGGTACAGGTCCCGGTACTGGTACAGGCCCAGGTACAGGTTCCAGTAAAGGTCCCGGTACGGGCCCCGGTACTGGTACAGGCCCCGGTACTGGTACAGGCCCAGGCCCGGGTACAGGTTCTGGTACGGGTCCCGGTACGGGCCCCGGTACCGGTACAGGCCCAGGTACAGGTCCCGGTACAGGCCCCGGTACAGGCCCCGGTACTGGTACAGGCCCCGGTACTGGCCCAGGCCCTGGCACTGGTACAGGCCCCGGTACAGGCCCTGGTACTGGTACAGGCCCAGGCCCTGGTACTGGTACAGGCCCCGGTACTGGTACAGGCCCCGGTACATGTCCTGGTACTGGTACAGGCCCTGGTACAGGTCCCGGTACAGGCCCTGGTACTGGTACAGGTCCAGGTACAGGTCCCGGTACGGGCCCCAGTACAGGTACAGGTACAGGTCCCGGTACTGGTACAGGCCCAGGTACAGGTTCCGGTACAGGTCCCAGTACAGGCCCCGGTACTGGTACAGGCCCAGGTACAGGTCCCGGTACGGGCCCCGGTACTGGTACAGGCCCAGGTACAGGTCCCAGTACAGGCCCCGGTACAGGTACAGGTACAGGTCCCGGTACGGGCCCCGGTACTGGTACAGGCCCAGATACAGGTCCCAGTACAGGCCCCGGTACAGGTACAGGTACAGGTCCCGGTACGGGCCCCGGTACAGGTACAGGCCCAGTTCCCGGTACAGGCCCCGGTTCAGGTCCCGGTACGGGCCCCGGTACTGGTACAGGCCCAGATACAGGTCCCAGTACAGGCCCCGGTACAGGTACAGGTACAGGTCCCGGTACGGGCCCCGGTACAGGTACAGGCCCAGTCCCCGGTACAGGCCCCGGTTCAGGTCCCGGTACAGGCCCTGGTACTGGTACAGGCCCAAGTACAGGTTACGGTACGGGCCCCGGTACTAGTACAGACCCTGGTACAGGTCCTGGTACGGGCCCTGGTACAGGTCCCGGTACGGGTACAGGTACGGGCACCGGTACAGGCCCCGGTAAAGGTCCTGGTACGGGCCCTGGTACAGGCATCGGTACAGGCTCCGGTACAGGTACAGGCCCCGGTACAGGCACCGGTACGGGCCCCGGTAAAGGTCCAGGTACTGGTTACGGTACAGGTCCCGGTACTGGTTCAGGCCCAGGTACAGGTTCTGGTACAGGTCCCGGTACCGGTACAGGCCCAGGTACAGGTCCCGGTACAGGCCCCGGTACAGGTCCCGGTACAGGCCCCGGTACTGGTACAGGCCCATGTACAGGTCCCAGTACAGGCCCTGGTACAGGTCCCGGTACGGGCCACGGTACTGGTACAGGCCCAGATACAGGTCCCGGTACAGGCCCTGGTACAGGTACAGGCCCAGTCCCCGGTACAGGCCCCAGTTCAGGTCCCGGTACAGGCCCTGGTACTGGTACTGGTACAGGCCCAGGTACAGGTCCCGGTACCAGTACAGGCCCCGGTACTGGTACAGGCCCAAGTACAGGTTGCGGTACAGGTCCCAGTACTAGTACAGGCCCCGGTACAGGTCCCGGTACGGGTACAGGTACAGGCACCGGTACAGGTCCCGGTACAGGCCCCGGTGCAGGTCCCGGTACAGGCCCTGGCACAGGTCCTGGTACAGGTCCCAGTACAGGCCCCGGTACAGGTACAGGTACAGGTCCCGGTACAGGCCCTGGTACAGGTACAGGCCCAGTCCCCGGTACAGGCCCCAGTTCAGGTCCCGGTACAGGCCCTGGTACTGGTACAGGCCCAGGTACAGGTCCCGGTACCAGTACAGGCCCCGGTACAGGTCCCGGTACTGGTACAGGCCCAAGTACAGGTTCCGGTACAGGTCCCGGTACTGGTACAGGCCCAGGTACAGGTCCCGGTACGGGCCCCTGCAAAGGTCCCGGTACAGGCCCCGGTACAGGTACGGGCCCTGGTACGGGTCCTGGTACGGGCCCCGGTACAGGTACAGGTCCCGATACAGGTACGGGTACAGGTACGGGCACCGGTACAGGCCCCGGTAAAGGTCCTGGTACTGGCCCTAGTACAGGTGTCGGTACAGGCCCCGGTAGAGGCACCTGAAAGGGCCCCGGTAAAGGTCCTGGTACAGGTACAGGTATGGGCCCCAGTACGGGCACCGGTAAAGGTCCCGGTACTGGTACAGGCCCCGGTATAGGTCCCGATACGGGTACAGGTACGGGCACCGGTACAGGTCCCGGTACTGGTACAGGTACGAGCACCGATACAAGCACCGGTATGGGCCCCGGTACAGGTCCCGGTACGGGTACAGGTACGGGCCCCGGTACAGTTCCAGGTAATGATACAGGCCCTGGTACAGGTCCCTGTACGGGCACCGGTACGGGACTCGGTACAGGTTCCGGTACAGGCCCCGGTACTGGTACAGGCCCAGGTACAGGTTTTGGTACAGGCCCCTGTACTGGTACAGGCCCACGTACAGGTTCCGGTACAGGCCCCGGTACAGGTCCCGGTACAGGCCCCGGTACTGGTACAGGCCCCGGTACAGGCCCTGGTACTGGTACAGGCCCCGGTACAGGCCCCGGTCCCGGTACAGGCCCTGGTACTGGTACAGGCCCAGGTACAGGTCCCGGTACAGGCCCTGGTACTGGTACAGGCCCAGGTACAGGTCCCGGTACAGGCCCTGGTACTGGTACAGGCCCCGGTACAGGCCCCGGTACAGGTCCCGGTACAGGTCCCGGTACAGGCCCTGGTACTGGTACAGGCCCAGGTACAGGTCCCGGTACAGGCCCCGGTACTGGTACAGGCCCAGGCCCCGGTACAGGTCCAGGCCCCTGTACAGGTCCCAGTACAGGTCCCGGTACTGGTACAGGCCCAGGTACAGGTTCTGGTACAGGTCCCGGTACGGGCCACGGTACTGGTACAGGCCCAGATACAGGTCCCGGTACAGGCCCCGGTACAGGTCCTGGTACAGGTACAGGCCCAGTCCCTGGTACAGGTCCTGGTACTGGTACAGGCCCCGGTACAGGTCCCGGTACAGGCCCTGGTACTGGTACAGGTCCAGGTACAGGTCCCAGTAGAGGCCCCGGTACAGGTACAGGTACAGGTCCCGGTACTGGTACAGGCCCTGATACAGGTACAGGTATGGGCCCCGGTACAGGTCCCGGTACGGGCCCAGGTACAGGTCCCGGTACAGGTCCTAGTACAGGGTAACAGTCTTGCGGCTGGTTGCAGGCTTGACTCCCAGCTTGTGAGCCTTTGCTGAGTGTCTTCCTGATTCTCTCTCTGCTCCGTCTTGAGGGGGTTCTGGTGGCCAGAAACTTTCTTGCCCGGAAAACAGAGGCTGGATGTTCACCCAAAGATATGTTGTCTGTGCACAACCTCCTTGATTCAGACATGTTTCCCTCTCTGAAGGCAACCATCCAAGTTGCCCTAACAGTGCCTGTAAGCAGCTGCTCATGTGAAAGGTCCTTTAGTGCACTGCGTCGGCTGCACTCCTGGCCGCGTCAAACAATGGGTCAGAAAAGACTTCACAGTCTTGCAGTCATGTCAATTGAAAAAGACACGCTTCAGCATCTGAGTCACAACAGAGTGATAGACCGATTTGCCACCCTTAAAAACAGACGGCATTCTTTGATGCTTCCACCCATCCAGTAACTTGCAATTGTAGCCATGTCATTTAAAGATGGTGTACTTGGCTTACTTGTGTTGTTAATGTTATAAACATAATGTTACTGTGTAAACCTGTGTTTGTTCTTATACTGTATACTGTATACTATAAAACAGACTGAAATAATAATATTAATAAATTATTTCTCAGTCTTTATTAGCTGTTTTGTGCTCACACGCTACATTCGCTCACATCCTGTGCATCTCTTGGGGGCTAAGCCTCCCCTGTCCTTAAAACCTAGTGACGCCCCTGAGGAGAATGAAATAGCTTAAAGAATTAATCATTATGTCTTCCTATGCAGGATGACAGTAAATAAGTATAAACTGTGCTCTTGTACTTCCAGCCTGTCAGCACTTCCACCACTGTTACAACTATAAAATGAAGACCATCACATCACAGCAGGCACAGGATGTCCAGTATAATCCCAATGCCTCTCCTGTGTGTGCAACCACCTCAACTTATCTGGAACTGGAGCTGTGACAAACTCTTCTCACTTTCATTTTCTAGACATTGATGCTTGCTTGATGATGATAATATTAATAACAATAATAATAAATATATAATATAATAGAGACACTTAGATTTAAAATTCCTCATAAAGGTTACTAATCATGTCTGTCTGTATGTATCTCAGTATATTTGCCGTCCCTATTGCTCCTGTGACTACTGCTCCTTGCTCCCACTAGTCCACTTCCACAGCTGGGATACCAGCACCAGTATAAGCTGCCAGCACCAGTATAAGCTGCCTTAAAGGGTGAGCGGCAGGGAGTGGACTGGAAGAAAGCTGCAGCTCGGGCCCCTTACCAAAGTCTGTTGTACCCCAGCATCCTGATGCCAACACTACCAGTGGTTCACCTGCGTTTTAGTGTCACAAGTCCCTGTTCTCCAGCAGATTGCTTCTGTTGGGCATCTGTTTTTATATTTAGTGTATTTTTCATATTTATCTTACTGAATCTGTTCTCATCATGTGTGTTCCATGGCTAAAAGTGTGTGAGTGTGTGTGTGTGTGTTTGGGGCAAGAGGACAATTTGTTTTTTTTAATTTTTTTTTTGTAATAAATGCTTTGTTGCTACTGCGATACCTTCGACTTATTTTTTTCCAAATATATCAAGAAAAAGGGAGGGATTACATTAATAAGGAGTTAATGAGTAATACAATTAACAATTATACAATAAATATGTGAATAATTTAGAAGAGATGAGAAGCGCTTTTTACTTTAACGTAAAAGAAAGGTTATTGTTATAGATTGTTAGTGCTGGTAGTAGTAGCAGTAGCAGCAAAATACAGCATTGCATCTGGCAGTCCCATTGGTTTTGCTTATTAAGTGATATTTAAACATTTATTACTACTTGGTAAAGGTATGTATTAAAGGTGGAGTAGGTGTTGTTTGAAAAACGGTTCCAGCAATCCAACTCGAGTGAGATTTTGAAAATATACACTCCCTCCCTCCTCCCAAAGGCTCCGCCTCCTCCTCTTCAGCTCACCCCTCGAAAACCACGCCTTCACATGATTCACGACTGCATGAACCATAGGGAGGGAGGGGTGATATTTGATGGACGTATTAGGCAGCCAATCAAAATAGTGATGATCACTTTTTTGATTGGTCAGAGTTTTTCTCTGATTATACCCTCTAGACTGGACCAAAATGTTTAGTTTTTTTTGCAAACATTTTATTTCAGTGGGTGCAATGGAAATGTGAAAAGGTTTTCAGGCAATATTGTAAATAGTGTTGCAAAAAAACAACACCCACCCCACCTTTAAGGAGGCATTCCCCCCATCCAACCACACACACACTTCTTACCCTTCTGAAATTAAAAATGTGTGTGGCAGTTCCCTAATCAAATTTGTTTTAAGGTTGTATTCTCTAGGTAAATTCAATCATTATAAAACAAGAGCATGACATCTAGAACCTCAGTGATATGTCACTTTACCTTTGTGTGTACTGTAGAGTGCAGAGAAAGTGACAACAAAAAAGGAAGTGGAGTATTTCCCAGCATTAACCAGATGAGGAAAGGCTCGCTTTGTGTCACGGTAACGTCGCAGACATTGGACGAATCGAAACCATGCTGGCAGACACTTGATCACTGCACGAATGCCGTAGGAGTAGGAATTACACACATCTTTACCTGAGCACATTGACAGATTTACATTTAAATGTGTGAATCATCAAGGCACCAGTTTTCCAAACTTTGAAATACACATTCAGTAATTATCATTGTCTTTATCTTACTGTCGCACCTTTACTGATGAGTCCATTATGTTTTTTCCAGTCAAGTTCAAAACTGTAGAAACAGATCATGTACTCCAGATCCATCAACACTACTACCAGAGAATTTAGCTGGTCAGCCAGCCAGAAGTCTGCAAATCCAACACGATGAAATGGAGCAGTCACCACTCGAAACTGGAGAAACATAGATAAAAGAGTTACTTTACATTTACACTTGAGAAACTGAACTTGTGTTGTAACATATTAGACAGCTGTGGAAAAATAGAACAACACTTTCAATTTTTTGATTTGCATATTAGAACTTCCTAGTGTGTAGAATCTTGTTATCCCATCAAATTTCAAGGAGTTTCAAGTGCTAATGAAATCTGACAATCATGAAGGACTTGATAGTTGTTTTCAGTGTATGGAAACACTAGAAGCAGCTCATTAAAAATGTTGGTTAAGAACAGAACTCATGAATCCTCCTAATCTTATTTACCCTGCTTTAGTAAAACACCATGGAATAGTCTGCTTTCCGGCTCACAGTTCAGGTTTCAGCTGTGCTCTTGCTGAATGTTGGAGATCAACACTAGTTTGTAATAGTTTTTTTTTTTTTTTTAGAAGTTTTTTTTTTTTTTTTTTAAAAAAAAAGTATTTTTAAGTGGTCTACGTTGTCACAGGGGTATCTTGCACAGGATATTTATAAATTTGTGATTGGTTTTCTGAAATGAAATATGGATGTGTCAGATTGCACAAATCAAATGAGACAAAAGTCATGTTGTAAATTTCTTCTCAATCACAGTTAAAAAAAAAAAAAGACCTAATAAGCTAAAAATCGCAAAGGGGATTTTTGGTTTCCCCAAAACCTTGATGCAAATAATTAGCATATAAAAGTATTACAAATATATACAGTGATCCCTAATTTTTTGCGATTAATGGGAACCGGTGCCCCCCGGCAAGAATCAAAATCTGCAAACTGGAGCCGGAGGCCCCCGAGGCCAAATAATGAGTTTAAAATATGTTTAAAAACCGCAAAAAAGTAGTGAAACAAGACAAAGGCTCAACTGTGGTCTTTCTGTTACCTTCACAGCCTCTGGTCTCTGAACGGTAGTAAACAAACCACTCTTTCATCTAACCCCGTTTTCATTCTGCCGTCCCACGACACACACACTACATTACCCATAAGGCCACCTTCTTAAGGGGGCCAGGCTGGCTCACAACGCTTCGTTGCTGCGAGAGAACGCGCACAACATCTTGTGATGTTTCCGCAATTTTTTCTTGATTTTTTTTTTTTAAATCACGTATTTCTGAAAAAAAATCAGCGAATAACTAAAAGTGTGAATGGGCGAGGGATCACTGTAAAACTAATCAATGCATTAAAGTTCAAAACATTTCCTTTCAGTTTTCCAAACCCAATTCACTTGCACACAGAAAAAAGCAGCATCTCACTCAAACATCTAGAAACTATGATGATCATTATTTTTTTGCATTGAATATCTATGTTTGCATACAAGGTTGAAGAGCATTTCGCTCAATGTACAGCTAATCACTTCACACTGTGTGACATTACCAGGAGTTTGAGCAACCAGAAGCGTGACTTGTAGTAACAGGTCTTGAAGGGGTTGATGAGAAACAGGAGAAAAAAGCTGTAAAGGGCAAGTGGGTTGGCCTGCATTGGAACCAAGATGCTGTCACTGAAGAGACAGGAAAGCAGGCTGACACACCACAACACGCCCAACAGGCCTGCAATCTGCACACACACAGGAAAATAAATCAGTGCTCACTAGCTTCATAATTCACTCTTCACTAGCTTAACGGCCTTTCATTATGAACATGGTTCTTTTGCGTCTTTTCATGGCTACAGATATCATACAATCCATGACTTCAGCATTCACATTTGCATATTGATTATATAGCTTAGTGCATTCTCTGTTTAATATCTAAATGAAAGTTAGCTTGTACATTTTCACAGCCTGTACATGTGAAAGCTTAGACTTTTATTTCTATGTAACACAGTCTGTCCATTTCATAGCCTGTGCATTGAACACATCGTGTACTTTTGCACAACCTCCAGATAGGCTATTAATTTCAGAGCTTGTACATCTAATCATTTAGTATATATGATTTATAGTATGAAATAGCCTGTACATAGTTTGTCTTATATATGCTTTTATTTTTCATCTTGGGGTTCATAAAGTACATCCATCCCCAACTAGAGAGAAATAATGTCTGAAATGCAGAAGGACAAAGAGACATTCACCCTAATTTCTCTGAAAATGATGCGACTCTTCACAAAGACATTCATTTTCTTAATTCAGAAAACATGTTAGCATTTATTTTGTTTCACCTCAAACAAATGCTGGTGAGAGAGGTTGTTTCTGGGGTTGAGTTCAAATATGAGTACATGATTTACTCCTGCCTGCCTCCAGCCATAAGTATTGATCCCTAAAAGACATAAACAAGAAAATGAAAACAAGAAACCCATATTTGTTAAAGCTGAAATTGTAAAAGATGTTAAACAAACATGCTCACATACCTATTTTATATTCTTTTTCTACTGCTCCTACTTTGAAACTCAAGTATTTTTTCTGGTATTCATAAAAATCATGCATGGAAGGTTTACCTCTAATTTATTGTTTGAAATCTGTGCAATAAATGTGTTAGTTTGCACATACCTAATAGGAAGAGGAATTCTATTAACAGGAAGCCTCCCCTGTAGATCCTGACCATCGGCCAGATGTCAGAACCAGGAAGCAACACAGCTCCTAAGAAAATATAATATAATAGGCAGGGTAATTCAAAATATTACCACCACAACAAGAGACAGAGAGAAGAGAGAGAGAGAGAGAGAGAGAGAGAGAGAGAGAGAGAGAGAGAGAGAGAGAGAGAGAGAGAGAGAAAGAAAAGATGAAAAAAAAAACAGTCCACAAGAGGAAACTAAAGTCTAAAGTCTCTTCACTTATTCAAAGAAAAAAAAGCAAAAGAAAGTGCATTTGGAATACAAATTCCATTTTCACTGGATAGCAATTATGAATTCATTTAACCAATCAATCAATCAATCAATCAATGTTTATTTGTAGAGCCCTTTACAACACACAAGGTGACCAAAGTGCTTTCCATTAAAATCCACATTAAAACAAAACAATTTAAAATCGACATAACAATACAATTAAAATTAAATCAAAATATCTCACATCAATACTGTGAATTTAAATAATTTAAATGACCTTACTTTAGTGACCAGTAGTTACATTAAAAATGACGTTTCCACTTCAATATTCTCAAAGATGTTTGAACAAAAATAAATTTAGAATGGTGAAGACATTTTAATCATAATATTTCTGATATTCTTGTTGGATGTTTTCTTGCTGATAAATAGAAATTCATCTGCTATTGGTTTTGTGGTTGTTCTTTTTTTCCCCCACCCAGCCGTAAATTTTGAGAATTAGTTAAAGACTTGGATAATTAAAATAAAAACCACTATATGCTGCAGTAAATATTGCTGTTACCTGCATAATTAGGAATATTAAGAACAATTTTACAATATTTTTATATTGGGATTTCTCTGTAGCTCAAACCTCATAATTACAATCCATTGTTGTCAAAGGTACCAACTTTAGTTTGATTGATACTAACCAATTTTGTTAATTATCTCTAAGTGTTGCCTATAAATTGGACTATGTTGCATTCAATCTGTCTGCCAGTCATACTAAATTTATTAATAGCGGTTGTATTCCTTTTTTTAAAGTATTAGGAGTTTAACCTCATTCATTTTCAGTATAGGCTGTTTCTCACTTGGAGAAAAATAAGTGATACATGTTCTCTCAATTTGTGAATCAGTAAATCTGTGATCAAACTTGCAGTCTGCTTCAGAAAGCAGTGAATGTGCACATACCAGGATTAGTTACACCTGGTTTGACTGTGCCTTCTCAATCTGGTTTGGCCTTTGTGCAACCAAATCATCCAGGATGAATTTAGTAAAATAGGTCAAGCCCTGCTTTTTCAGACATCCCAGATCTCTTAATTCCACTTTGGTACAACAGAGCCCAGTAGCTGGAGGTTTAGAAGTGGGACGTTGTCTCACTGTTGTCTGATGCAGGATTCTAGCTGCTCAACAGTCCTGGCCCTTTGTCTCCAGATGTTTCCTTTGTGATACACCTCCTGTTTTCTGTTCGTGAAAGATCTGGATAGCAGGCCAGAGGGGTATACTACGAAGCAAGTTCAACACAGCCAGGCTTTCTTTGGGTGAGCTGGCTTAAAATACCTGAAACTCACGATCAGAGATAAATGGTACCACGACGGTGGTTATCAACTATCTTTGTTAATCGCGGCTTTCTGCTTTCTGCTCTGTGCGCGTTCACATAAAAGGGGGCATTTGACGCGTCATTTGACGCCTCTTCCGGATAAAATGGATAGATCGGTCCGTATATTTTAGTCAGGAGGAACAGGTTTTAATAATGCAGGGCTATGAGGATTTCAAAGAAATCTTTACGGGCAAAAGCAATACTGTAGGTGCGAATGAAGCCAGAGAGGAGTGCTGGCAAAAAATTGCAGATCGTGTAAATTCGTAATGTGACAGTGTGAGGTCCTGTCACTAACCTCCGATTGATGACGTGTCCTGGCTACATAGCTCAGGGGATATGCCTTTGGCTGACTGGCAATTGTGCGTGACTTTCGCCCGGGAATCTGGGGATCAAACCCCGCCTGGGCCATTTGTAGTGTCTCCTGCCACAGTAAATTATATTTATTTCACCACTTAATACACCTTAATTAATCTCCCTCCCTCTTTTAGAGCGCTTAAACTTTAAACTTAATGCAGCAGATTTAAACATTATGTAGGTCTGACTGTCCCATTATGGATGATAAAAAAAAATTACTTTAGTTTTTTGCTAAATCTATGTGAAATTAATTTAAGATTTAATATTATCTGTGATACCAATATACGTTCACCGGCCACTTTAATAGGTACCCTATCACCCTGGGGAATCTATGAATTATATTACAACATTTCACATGAAATTCCACGTCACACTGATTATCAATATAATGGACTATTAATTTATGTTACCTGCGATTTAGTAAAACGCTTCTTTTATTTGAAGCGTGGGCAGATGGCCAGGGAATACTTATATAACCTTTATTTATCCAGGCAAGCAAATTAAGAACAAAATTCTTATTTTCAACAGCAGCCTGACAAGCCAAGGCTCGTTCGAATACTACAAACATATTCAGCAGTTCAGTAAGAACAAGTACAACCTTTATTCCAGTATTCTGGCTCAGATTTTCTGCATCACCAACTGAATGCATGTAGGTTCCAGCGGCAAAGAAACGCAAAGAAACGCACACCGTTTGCGCTACTGTGAGCGCACGGCTGCGTTTGGTGGCGCTGCCAATATCTGGCTCTAGCAGATTACAAATGTAACGTATTCCCTCAGCTGGAAATCTCTAGCGTTCATAGAGAATATGGTCATGGGAAGCCAGCGGATCAGTCCGGTCTCTAAATACTCTCTTCCTATCCTCGCACAATCCTGGCGCTAAAGTCAACAGGATTGGGTGAAAGTGAAAGGGCGGTGCTTTTTAGAGCCGATTTGAGCCTAAACTCTGCACATAACCTGCTCCGGACCAGGATAAGCTTGCAGAGTAAGTTACCATGGGGATCTAGCCGGGTCGAAAGAGAGCCACCTTCGTGGTACTGGAAATCCTGGTTTTAGAATCAACATACCTCGCTAACCCTCTAATCTCGCTTCGTAGTACACCCCTCAGGTCCCAGACTCAGCCATGCTTCTGTGATGTGTGTTAGCATGGTCTTGCTGAAATATGCAAGGCCTTCCCTGAAAGAGATGTCTGTATAGGAGCATATGTGCTCTTCAGAATGGATGGTGCCTTTCCAGATGTGTACACTGCCCTCGCCTTAAGCACTAATCAACCCAATACAATCAGAAATGCAGGCGTTTAAACTTTCAGGTAATAAGAAGCTGGACAGTTCCTCTCCTCTGTATTCCTCACCTGACCACAGAACAGTTATCCATTTTGGTTCAGAGAGAAATAAGTGGTAGTGTTTCTGGCTTGTGTTCACATGTGGCTTCTCCTTTGTTTAACTTGCATTTGTGTAGAAAGGATCTCCTTTAGCGGTCTATGCTGCAGCAGATCTGAAGAAGCCTCTGACTGAAGACACTGTTGCTGAATCCCTGTATTGTGAGGAGGATGTTCAGGGTTGTCCACGATGTTTTTCAGTTTATGAAAAATCCTCCTTTCCAGAACAGTCCCCAGAAAAGAGCCAGCCTTATCAGTTTGTTCATTTTCTTTGAGTCACTGGCTTTGATGCTGCAACAGATGACTGCAGATAGGATTGCACTCTCCACAAGAGACATCCAATATATGCAACATCTTCCTGCTAACACAACTTGGGGACTAAGCTTCCCCATGAAGCAAAATCTGCTCTGTCCCTTCTTATAAACAGCATCAGGGTTGCATCTCCAGTCCAGTCTGTTGTCCAGGTGAAACCAGACGTATTTAAAATGTCTTGGTTTCAACATTTGATATGTAATGTATGTTCTATTGGGAATTAAATATGGGTTTATGACATTTACAAAGCTGTGCATTCTGTTTTTAATATTTTACACACTGTCCTATTGTCCCTACTTTTTTGGAATTGGGGTTGTAGTTCCTACAAGAATAGGTCCTGTAAATAGCATAGTATATTTATGTTGTCGTGCAAAAAAAAACACATTCACCTCAAATTTGTGCAGATTAATGTAAGTATTGATATTTTAATATGGGAATGAATACTTGGTATAAGAAGAATTGATGCTTAAGCAACAATACGCACATCACCAATAAATTGCCACTTTTTTTCTCTGACTGTTCCATCTATTGAGGTGCAGGGATTGCAAGGAAACCAAAAGTATCTCTCAGTGTAGTGTTTGGGAAAGCCACTATGTTGGCTTCTACCTTGCAGCTACATGCTTTGCTCTGTACATCAGCAGCAACAGCAAGCTGCAGATGCTGTTGTGTGGCTATGTCAGCACTAAGTCATGCAGCTATAACAAAACAGGTGATTGGACAACTTTTCACCACTTTCTGGTTTAGAAAATGCAAACATGTTAAGCAAGCAATTTGCCTTGTTTAACACAATTCAATTCAAAAAGGTTTCTCTGAAGGGAAATGAATAGTTGCAGTAAGTGTCATGATTTATTCCTCTTCAAAGATTCAAAGTGGGTTATTGCTTGCTGTGAACAGGAAGGATCTCTGGTAGCAGTCTGTGTTGCAGTGGACCTGAAGAAGCCTCTAACTGAAGACAGGGTAGTCCATGATGTTTTTTCTTTTTATAAAGATCCTTCAATGCACAATCAACTCAGTCAGCACAGTCCCCAGAACAGAGCCAGCCTTCTTTATCAATTTGTTCAGTGTTTTCAAGTCTCTGGCTCTGATGATGTTCCCCAACAGATGACTGCAGATGAGATTGAACTCTCCACAGCAGATTTAGGATGTGCAACATCAAACACTGAAGCACCAAAGTTTCCTTGAGAAGTAAACAACTGATGCTGATGCTGTATGCAGCATCAGTTTTGCATTTTTATTCCAGTCCAGGTTTTGTCCAGGTGAATGCTAAAGCATTTGTACTGCTCCACCACTCCAACTTCTTCTGGAGCGAAATTCTTCTGGATTGAAATACTGTTTCAATTAATCTCAGTCCTCCAAAAATCCACAATCATCTCCTTTGACTTGTTCACATAAAAAGCAAGATGACTGTTCTCACACCAAGCCACAAAGCGGTCCCCCAGTTGTCTGTCCTCAGTCTCTGGTCCATCACTGATCCACCCCACAACTGCAGAGTCATCTGAGTATTTCTGCAGATGACAGGACTCTGACTGGTACTGGAAGTCTGAGGTGAACACAGTGAAGAGGAGTGGTGAGAGTACAGTCCCCTGTGGTGCTCCTGTGCTGCTGACCACCTGCTCAGACACACAACCATTCAGTTTGTACAGTCTGGACTTCCAGGTTGAATGGTATTAAATGTTCAGTGCTGCTACCTGCATCTGTTTATGTAGTCATTTCATTCAGTCATTTGTGTGCTGTCTTCTCTCTGTCCTCCATCCTCTCTCTGTCCTCCATCCTCTCTCTGTCCTCCATCCTCTCTCTGTCTTCCAACCTCTCTGTCCTCCCTCCTCTCTGTCCTCCATCCTCCCTGTCCTCCCTCCTCTCTGTCCTCCATCCTCTCTCTGTCCTCCATCCTCTCTCTGTCCTCCAACCTCTCTGTCCTCCCTCCTCTCTGTCCTCCATCCTCCCTCTATCCTCCATCCTCTTTCTGTCCTCCATCCTCTCTCTGTCCTCCATCCTCTCTCTGTCCTCCATCCTCTCTCTGTCCTCCATCCTCTCTCTGTCCTCCATCCTCTCTCTGTCCTCCAACCTCCCTGTCCTCCCTCCTCTCTCTGTCCTCCAACCTCTCTGTCCTCCCTCCTCTCTCTGTCCTCCATCCTCTCTCTGTCCTCCATCCTCTCTCTGTCCTCCATCCTCTCTCTGTCTTCCTCCTCTCTGTCCTCCATCCTCCCTCTATCCTCCATCCTCTCTCTGTCCTCCATCCTCTCTCTGTCCTCCATCCTCTCTCTGTCCTGTCTCTCCTCTCTTTTTCTTTCTTTATCCAGCTGGTCTTCATCAGGTCCCCCCATATGATTCAGGTCCTGGTCCAGGTTTCTTCCTCTTAAAGTGGAGTTTTATCTTGCCTCTGTTTGGCTTCAAGAATTTTTTTCTCCCTATGTGAGAGTTTTTTTTTTTTACCTGCTGTTATCCTTGATTTAGATTTAATATTATAATTTTAGTTAATGATATTTGCTGGGGGTCATGCTCTGGGCCTCTGTAAAGTGCCTAGAGACAATTGACACTGTAACAAATGCTATACAAAAAAAATTGAATTGAATTATTAAATCTTGTCCAAATAATGCTATCTTGTTTCAGCTGTTGATTTGTCATTAAAAACTATTCACGCCCCACAATCTAATGGGTGTGCCCATGCACTGCAGTCATTAGAGACATTGCTGGGGGGGATTTTAAAACAGATCTGCCTGCAAAAGCCCATCATAACTAGAAAATAGTCAGAATTACAACACAGTAACAGAGGCAAAGTACTCACTCTAACAAACTGTAATGAAAGACAATGAATTGGACACATAAAATTCAGAGACTACCAAAAAAACTTAAGTTGTTAATAAAAAACAATATCCTGTTTAGAGTGATATAACACCTCACCCCAAGGGCGCAGATGGCACTGGGGACAGGGGGGACATGTCCCACTCAGATTTCTACTGATCCCATCTGCGCCCCTGCCTCAACCCCCACCAATGAAACTTTAGTCAGGCTGAGCTCAGAAGGAACCAGACTTCCCTCCCAGTGATTCATTTTCCCTATGAAACCATGTGTTATGACCAACAGCCAAAAAAATACGTATGAAAATATTTCTGGCATATGGACAATGTCAAATTCCAGGAAGTAAAGATTGAGTCACCTGATTATTATAAATAATTATAGATATAAATAAAAATATCAGAAGTTTATAAGTGTACCTGATATGACCACAGAGACTATTAAGACAAGGAAAACTCCACAGTAAAGACCAACTCTGAAGGTGGTCCAAGCAGGAGCAGGCTGTGAACAGACAAAAGCACATTAAAGGCATAACAAACAAGCAAAAAGAAAAAAAAATGTCATCATCTTATGAAAAAATCTTCAAATCAAATCTATGATGAATAAAATGAAAGATGGGCCAGCTTTGAATGAAGACATTTCTCTGATCTTTTTCAAGCTGAAAAAAAAAAAGAATCAAATTATAACTAAATGCGTGCCTCCAAATATAATGGATCTTTAAAATAATTCTCAAAATGTTGTCTCTGATTATATTAACCTGTCATATGCAGTACAGTAAAGCAATATAATGAGGTGCACTTTGCTCTGGTAAAAAATGTAAACTTCACGTCTTCTACTGTGGTAAACCGGATTTGATCTGATGAGAAGATGTGTCTACAGAAATATGGTTCTGAATCCAATGTGTTTTTACTGAGCTTTCAAACTGTAAGAAAGAGATTTCAGACAGAAACACAAAATGAGGGCTGTTATGTGTCATAACAACATGATTCTGTATATGTTTCTGGAGAAAGAGTGTCTCTGCACTCATCACTGATAGCTTTGAGGTTTCCAGCAAAGCTGGGCCATTCAACTGTGCTATTCTGCAAGCAACATATATCTTTCTCTCATTGCTTGTGATGTCATCAACATCCCAGTGAATCTCAATGGATTCATTGGGATGTTGTGCTACAGACACTACATCTCAATGAATCCATTGCTTCCCAACTATTCCCTGTTATATGGGTTAACATATAATTGTGATTGTGTTATTTCATATAACCACAGTGGATTTCCTGATGGCTTCTTCCAGCAGGGTAACACAAAACTGACAAAACTCTAACTATTTCAAAATGTTTTTAGAAAGGGAAATCACTGTGATCAAATGGTTCAGATGGTCACACTCAAGAGTTTTGTGATGTGGATCAAGTAAAATAGAAATCCATTCCCATTTTACTTGAAAAAAGGGATTCATTGTGGGCCTAGCAAGAAATGCCTAAAGAATTGACGTGGATGAGTGTGTATGTTTTCGTAGAAAAGTACCTGTTTGTTGTTTTTAATGTTTTACTACATAATATTAAAGACAGATAAGTCAATTTATAAAATACAGTACAGGTATAGTCAACATCAGTTTACCTACGGGTACTAGTAAAGTAAACTGAATTGAACTGAACTGGTGTTGAACAGTAAAATGAAACACGAAGCAATGAGGTTCCCTCACTGACAAAAGTACTTCAAGGAGCAATGGCCATGAGCTATTTTGACAGTAATGAAATGTGCTTGACTGACTTGTGCAGCTCCCAGTGGAGGAACCCTTAGCCTCTTCATGGCTTTCTGCCTGTCACCACCTTCCAACTCTGTGGTGACCAATGCCTAAAAGAGTCGGGGGGGAAAAAAAAAACTGTAGAGTGTTTGTTTTTTTCAGAATAACTGGAAATAAAACTTTAACATAACTCAACACAACTGACCTTTCGGTAAGCACCACCCCCTCCCTAGTTACTGTTGCTAGGTCGGACATTCTCGCTGCTTCTCCCTTAAGGACAATGTTAATTTGCTACTTTTCTGATCCCTATCATCAGTATTTATATCACACTAGAATAACGCTGTGGTAAAATATTACTGCTGGGGACCTGCAACAGTGTGACTCGAGGTATTCAGAACGTTTGGAGGGGAGGGACATTTTTATTCCCTTTCCCAAGATAAAACAAACGCTGGAAAAATGCAGCTGTAGGTTAAGTTGTGTCCATCCACACAATCAACTGAACGTGGGGAAAATTACAAAACACACCTACATTTACTCCACGGTAAGTTAGCTTTGTTTATTTGATGACTGATTTAACCACCGTTTAGTAAAAGTAATAATATGATTTAGCAGCAGGGAGGGTGATGAGTTCTTCGTTAGCATTAGCATTAGCTCTGGTCCATAGGTCTGTCCCACACCAGAGCTATGCTAACATCAGACAGTTGCATTATTGTATTAATATAATTAATAAAATGATGTTGACATCACTAGCATCACCTTATACCTAAGAAAATAATTATCCAGGGCCATATATATTGGTAGACAACGAGGCAGGCTTATAGCTGGCTAGCGAGCTCTGGTCCATAGTGGAGAAGTCATTGACACTATGGACCAGAGCTAATGCTAATGCTAACAGAGACCTCATCACCCTCCCTGCTGCTAAATCATATTATTACTTTTACTAAACGGTGGTTAAATCAGTCATCTAATAAACAAAGTAAACTTACCTTGGAGTAAATGCAGGTGTGTTTTGTAACTTTCCCCACGTTCAGTTGCTTGTGTGGACGGACACAAGCAAATACTGATGATAGGCATCGGAAAAATAGCAAATTAACAGCGTCCTTAATGGAGGAGCAGCGAGAAAGGAACAACAGTAACAAGAGAGGGGGCGGTGCTTACCGAAAGGTCAATTCTGTGTGTGTGTGTGTGTGTGTATACTTCGGTCTCAGAGATGAGTTGTGTGATCTTCTTGCATGTGTAAAATGGAGCCACTTCAACATGAGCCACCCTCCAGTCAGCACCCCGAGACGTCTCCAAAATCTTGTCATGTTTTTTGAGGATTTTCCTGAAACCCGTGAAGTTCAGGTTCTGCAAGGCAGATATAGTGAGAGGAATAATGGTCACGACCTTGTTTAAGGATCTACAAAATGCTTTAATCTGTGTTTCTCATTCACCCATACTCGTATGAGAAGTACACAAAAATTGTTGCATGCCATCTGTAGCTGTACAAAAAAGCTTACAGTTCTTTTTTTTCTTCGCTTATTCAGAAACAACAAAATGCAAGAAAATTTCAAGGTCATTCAAGGAATTCCGCAAAGCTATCTTGACTACTTTCTGGGCACTGAGTGGTAACTGATATAAATGGTGTAGCTGGATTTGTTCTCGCTGACACTTTTTTTTTATTTACAACTATTAGCAAAAAACAAGGCATACATGTTTATGCACCGGACATTACATACATACATAGATATATAAAATTCTTCCTCTTGTCCATGTATTTACAGTATATATATATATATATATATTATTTTTATATATATATATATATATATATATATATATATATATATGTATATACATACTAGGGCTGGGCAACGATTAAAATTTTTTGACTGCGATTAATCGCATGATTTGCCTGATTAATCAGGATTAATCGCATTGTATACAGAAAATCAAATAATGAATTCAAAAGTAGTGTAAAGGTCACTTTTATTTAAATGTTCTGCTGCCATATGAACTAAAGTGCCATAACATTTGTTGTTCAAACACTTTTAACATCAGCACTTGCCAGTAACACATATTAAGTGTAAATCTCATCTTAAAAAATGTAAAATAAAGTAAAGCTTACTGCCACTGCCAGGGCATTAATGTCATCCTGTTTTTTGTGAAAAATAAAAAATATCTACCAACAAAATCCTCACTATCTAGAGGCCACAATCAGAACATTAAAACAGGTGATTTCTGAGGTAACAGCAGAAACTTTTAACGGGGAGTTCAACTTGGCAGTTCTCCCCTGGGGAGAACTTTAAAATGAAAATGTCCATGTTAAAGTTCTGTAACTTTATCAATCCGTAATTATCTGTGTATCATTTGTTTTTTTTCCATTTTTTTTTTCATTTTCAGTTGTCAATCAAAAATTTAAGAAAGTTAAAAAGTGACCTTTTTTCTGTTTTTTTAATCTAACACAAAAAAAATGCCAGTTTTTTTATATTTCAATTTTACCAAACAGGCCACGGGACTGAATTTGTTTTTAATATTTTATTGTCTGGTTTATGTGACCCAGAAATGGCTTTGTTTTATAATCAAGGAACAGACTTTCTGTTGTCATTACACATCTGTGCCACTAGATGGAGCCGCACTGCAGTAACCAGCTAGAGAACAGCAGGACAGTGAACACATGGAGCAGATCTGATGATAAATGGAGGAATGATGCCATTGTCTTGAACGAAGGGGTTCAAAAGTTTTTTTTCAGACAGAATTGTTAATATTTCTACCTGAGTTGCTATCTGAACTGTAAAGTTCACAGATTTTTACCGCTCTTCATGTCCGTTGTTTACCTGCCAATTATTTTCCGGTTCCGCAGCAGCCAGTAACAGACTTTTCAAAACAAAAGCAAGTGAGCAACATGCGTTAACGCGCCATAAAATAAATGTCCCGGTTAATAAATTAATGCGTAAACACGATAATAACGCATTAACTTGCCCAGCCCTATTATATACACACAAATACATATATATATATATATGGCTTAATCACAATAAATCACATTGATCACATTGAACGGGGAGTTCAATTTGGCATTGGTTACAAATAACCTTGTTTCTGTAGAATCTGCTGTCTGGGAGAACTTTAAAATGAAACTGTTTGGTAATAAAAGTAGACCCAAAATGCATAACTCCTTGAAGGTAAGAAGGTAAAAAAATATGCAATACTAAGATATGTAATTGTTTTGTTCATGCTGTCGTCTTTGCATATTTTGATAGACTTGCACCAGGCAAAAGCACTAAAATCATTCATTGTCCAGTGCAGATTTGTGATTCATCACTGAATATCACCTTCATCCAAATATTCACAGTGCATAGCTGCTTCACTTTAGCCCCCTGTAATCTTGCTTTCTTCTGTTTAGGCATTCATGATGATTTACGTTTGGCTGTTATGTATGTAAATTCCATTTCCTCCAGCCCATCCTCATCTTTTTGGTTTTTTTTTAAAGAAGAAAAAAAAGTTTTTAAAAAGCAAAATTTGAACCCTGGCTGAGGCTTTACTTGGTGGACTCCTCAAGCATGATCTTCCCAAGCTTGTGTAGGTTTTCCTCTACATATTCCACCTTGAATGAAAAGTTGACTTCATCTACAGTCGTTTCTTCTTACTGACCAAAAGCAATGTCCCTGTTAATTACTCAAGTAAAAAAAAAAAAAAAGACTCTTCTCAATACGTAAACTCAAAAATCTCTTCAAGGGTGTGTTAATATTGTGATTAAGTGCATATGCGTGTGAAGATGCACCTGATAATTCTGTAGCAGTATGAGACTGAGGTAGAACTCAGAAAAGGCAAGCTGGAGGTCCTTTATGTTTCTGTGTTTGCATCTCTCCTGTTGTGAAAGGGCAAACACCGTCTTCCTCCTTCTCAGGCCCCTCCCATTAGCCAAGCTTTCCCTCTGAGCATCTAGTGATGACTGCAGTTCGTTTTGTAGGGTGGCAAATCGGCGCTGAGCCTCTGCCAGCTTTTCTGGAAGATTAAGAAGAAGATGGTTTATAGAACATAAAAAAAACATCAGATTAAAAAACAAAACATTTATGTTGTCATTCACACCAACATTTTTATAACTGAGCCAGCCGATGTATTTTTAAAATGAAATAATTTCTGAAAAAGTTATAATCTTAATATGTATTTTATAGAACATGAAACAAGATCTGAACCATTGTGCTTCTTAGGTCTGTGCTGCATTTACATTTCATTCAAACTTCAACAGAGTTCATTTGGAGGCAAACGGTGTCTTGCTTATTTAAGAGGTCTCCAGAGGTCTGGAGCAGTTAGACTGAAATGTGAACACAGCAATGATCAAGGAAACACAAGCATACAGAAAGTAATTTCATATAGATATTGAACAACCCTTTCCAGGGGTTCTGGAGCCTGAGGGTTTGAACACACCACAATTTAAAAAAAAAAAAAGATCATTCTTAAATCTAAGAATCTGAACAGAGCAATTGCAACAGAGTTAATGTGAATCAATAAAAATAGTCAGTGAAAACACCCTGACTGTAATATAAATAACTGTGTAAAGAGCTATACATCAGTCATAATTACCTGAATAGAAAGTGTTGATTTTTGCTAGCTCCTTTTCACATGTCTGGAAGAACTTCTCTTCAAACTTCGCATAATACCTCTTGACTGTATCCTCATCTGTGACTGCAATGACAGACAAGTTGTTAAAACAGGTTGCCTTAATGCACCAAATCTAGATGTGAAAAAGGGGAGCTGCAAAAAATCCTCAAAAGAAAACAACTGAAATAAAAAAAAAAAAGAAAACTGTCGAATAAAAAGGCAGAGTGAGATGTATACGCAAAGTAAGCCAATCTACTGTATGTATGTATGTAAAATGGATTTATTCAACAAATGTCAACTGTCGTACTCTAACAAATGAAGGGAGCACTGGGTAGTAGGTTCTACAATCTTCTATAAGAGTTTTCATGGAAGTTGTTTTATAATGTATGGCTCAATGACTCTTGATGTAATTGATTAATTATGATGATGTAACTAATTCTGGCTCTTGTAAAATCAACCCGTGACGCAGGTAGTATTAACCATTAGCCTATATGAGATTGGAAAATTGTAGCAACCTATCAAGTTTTAGATCTTATCTGGTGATAAACTTTGTTAAAGATGATTTTAAATGAATTTCAGTGACAGGTTCATGGAATCCCCCTAACTCAGTCACCAATCTGTTGCTGTTACAGTCTGGGCTTGTGCATTTCATTCTTCAGGTCAGTCAATTTGTTCAGGAACCACAAATCACCTTATTTATGATTTATCAGAAGCTAAAGGGCCATTTCACTGCCTCTGAAAGCACTGGTTTCACTGGACCTTAGATCGGGTCCCAATCAAAAACCACAAATTTGAACTGAAACCTGGATTAAATTACCTCAATGATCATATACAAGACAGTTTGTTGTTAGTGAAACCTTGATTCTATTTCTGAAAATGCTAATAGAAACAGGACACTAATGCTATACATGCCCTGTGTAGTATTAGAGCCCTAATCAGTGTCTACAGTATCATCCATGTCATCCAGTATCATCCATGTCCACAAAATCTCACTATTCAGATAAGATCAAAGCACACATTCCAAACTTGATTAAGTGTATACATTTTAATTTCACAACACAATAATAAGGGCCCAAGCACTGAGGGTGTGTGTATGATTATTATTAATAACAATAATAATAGATTAGATGTACTTTTTCATCCCCCAAGGGGGAAATTCAAAGTCTAATTGCTGCTGGAACAAGAGACCTCCTAAATTTCTCTGTCCTGCAGTGAAGAGAGAGAATACGATGGGATTTACTGCTCCTTTGATCCTAGGATGAGGATGGTCCAGACTGTTCGGGATGGCCTCAACAGTCCTCATAGTATATCCATCCCCAGTGTTGGGCAAGTTCACTTTCTACACGAACTAGTTAAGTTCATAGTTCACAGGAATGTAAATGAACTAGTTAAGTTCATAGTTCACAGAAATGTAAATGAACTAGTTCAGTTCATAGTTCACAGAAATTTAAAGTTCACCAGTTAAAAAAAATGAACAAAATAGTTCATTTTAAGTTCTTTTTTTAAAATTCTTTTTTAATGTTGCTGTGAGCAATTATTTTCAAAATGATTGCCACTGCCCATATGCTACCCCACCACAAACGGCAATTATCGTATCCATTTTATCTGTCGAAAACTAGGGGCCCGATCTTCCAAACCTCTTAAAGCCGCTATTAAGGAATAGCGGGTAGCGAGAGGGGCATTCCCCCGCAAAAAACGCAATCTTCCATCTCCCTAAACCTGTGATGTTACCTGCGCTAACTGCTAAATTATGCATATATTATGCATATATTATGCATGGGGGTGGTTAGGGAGTTCCACCTGTTTAACGAATCAGTTCGTCAGTTAGCCACTGCCTTTAAGAGAAGGTTGCGCTACCCGCTACCCGCAACCCGTAACCCGCTACCTGCTATGGAGCGTCTTTTCATCCAGATCAGAGCAGCTCTCATGAGCAGCTCGTCTGGGACTCTGCTGTAGAGCTTCCTTCCTCCTCCTCCTCTGCACTGATATATACATAACTAGCTATAACTCATATGGAGCAAATGATTTAATTTATCTATTTTTTTGTACTCCAAGAAGTTTCAACAAACTGCTTAGAAAAAAAAGAGCCAGTGAGCTTCCAGGAAAGCATTTCTTAACTAGAAAAGCACTCAGAGCGTGCAGACCTCCACCAAGCACAACAGTTCTCCCGTATAGAGATTTACACATTGTGATAAAATCCACCTTCTGGATCAGATCCGGATCAGCCTCTGAAATTTTATAGAGGTTTCCATTGTCAATCCCTGAGTGAATTAACGGAGATATTGAAAAAACAAAATTTCCGGCCCCATAGACCACAATGTTATCGAAAAATTGAAAGTGATCCAGAATCCAGGATTTCTTCCAGATCACACCCAAAATGAAATCAGTTCTTCCTTTTCACATTTCTGACAACTCCTGAAAGTTTCATCAAAAACATAACCTCCTTGGTGGAGGTAAGATATTTCACACAGACAATTCCTGTCGGCTACCTGAAAGTCACAGATAGTTGGTGCGCTCCCGGTAAACACGCTCAGGCAGAGCCGCGAACATATTCTCAGCAGTGGGCCCCGGGAGCGGCCAAGACGCACAGCTGTGCTTTTTAAAATACTGCAGAACGAAGCATTGGATGAGTATTGAGCCAGAGATGATGACATCTACTTTCTACCAGTGAGCGCATCTCAGGTGCTCCAAGCGCAAGGAGAGGGTCAGAGGGATACGAGCACAGTACAAGAAATTCCACAACAGAGTTCTGGGATCTCCTCGTTTCCTCCACAGCAAACAACTGGATGAGATCATGCCACAGCTGTACAGACATCCCCTGCCCTTAAGAGAATAATAACGTATGACAATAATTGAAATTGGGCAGCACGGTGGGTTGGTGGTTAGCACTGTTGCCTCACAGCTAGAAGGTTCCTGGTTCGAACCTCGACGGGGGGGTCCTGGTTTGAACCTCGGGGTCTTTCTGTGTGGAGTTTGCATGTTCTCCCCATGCTGTGCGTGGGTTTCCTCCGGGTACTCCGGCTTCCTCCCACAGTCCAAAGACATGCATGTTAGGTTAATTGATCATTCTAAATTGCCCTTAGGAGTGAGTGTGAGTGTGAAAGGTTGTATGTCTGTATGTGTGGCCCTGCGATGGACTGGCGACCTGTCCAGGGTGTACCCCTGACTTTCGCCCGTAGACGGCTGGGATAGGCTCCAGCAGATCCCCGTGACCCTTCAAGGATGAAACGGGTATAGAAAATGGATGCATGGATGAATTGAATTGAAAATACTTTATTAATCCCTTTCGGGAAATTCTTTCGTTGCAGTGCTCCATCCTATAAAAACAACAATACTCTACATATAAAATAAGTAAATTAACACTTTAAATACTACACCTTACCAAGAATTAAATATATAAGATAGGGCTGGGACGACGTGTCGACGTCATCGATGCGTCGTCACTCAGAATCAAAAAATGGGGGCGGCCGCGGCATTGAGTAGCAGCGAGTCGGGGGAGAAGAAGCTATCTCGTAACAGGATGTCAAAAGTATGGGAGTACTTTACACCTAAAGGTAACGATTCGGTGGTCTGTGACCTGTGATCATAAAAGCACTACCGCGATGCACCAGCACCTTAAGAGGAGGCACCCGGGAGCTGCTTGTGTGGAGGAGAAGACACCGTAAGTTTTCAACTTTTTTTTCTTTCCTTGTTTGCAGTGATTAACCCCGTCATTCATCCAAACCGCACCACGTAACTTGTGCTCCAGCCTCGCACACACAGAACATGTGCCCACTTAAACACACACACACGCCCCTCACACACTCGCCTCTTGCTGACACACTTTTTTTTAACTGACACACACACACACTCCTGAAATACACGCTAAAGTTAGTTTTTTTTTTAATTTCTTTGTCTTTTTTTTTTTTTTTTTAAATACAACATTCATTGTTGTTTTCTAACTTTTAACTTTTAGGTTAATGTATTATTATTATTATTATTATACTTTATTGGTATTGGCAGATCATTTAGAAGTATATATTTTTTTTAACCTGTGCACTGTGTTTGTGATTTATGTTTTCAGGGACAGGGATAAGCAGAAAAGTTTGGAGGACTACTATCAGACGAAAAAAAAAAACCCCCTGCACCCCCCAGGAGGCTGCTGCACTTACTGAGAGCATCTTAACTACTAAAAGTTAAACTACTGTTCACTTAACTGTAATAGGCCTAATACTTACTTAATTTATTTGTTATTTATTTCACAGATTTAAATGATTAGGCTAAGTTGCTGCTGTCACACATTGTGTTGTTTTGTAAATTGCAACTGTCACTGCTGCTGTTATTTTTTATTTATTTTATGTTAAGATTTTGGTTCAGATTGTGTTTTTTGCAGTTTTATTTATTGAAGGAAAGTTTTATTTTATTATTTTTTTTATTATAGGATTCCATTGCACTACAACTGTGTGCACTTTATTGTTGTATTGTTCAATACAATTCATTTTTGAACTTGAAAGAAGAAATTTCTGTTTTATTCATGGAGATAAATTTGCATTAAATGCTATATAGGTCAAATTATGGGGAGATAATCGATAATCGAATCGAAATCGAATCGAATCGGATTTAAAAATGAATCATTAGATTAATCGATGCATCGAAAAACTATTTTCTAGATTAATCGATTACAAAAATAATCGTTTAACCCAGCCCTAATATAAGAATAACAAATTAGACAAAATAACTCTGGCCCACATGTGCAAGCCCCTATGTACAAAAAATTACAAAAAATTACAAATTTACAAATTACAAATTAGGGATTTCAAAATACCCTGTCTAATAGTAAAAGAAAAAAGAAAAAAAGTAACCTAGTGTAAACGGACATACAGAGATAATACAGAGATAATACAGATTTTACAGATTTAGAGTGATTGGTTGTATAGTTTGATGGCCACTGGCAGGAATGATTTCCTGTGGCGCTCTGTGGTGCATCGAGGTGGAATGAGTCTATTGCTGAAGGTGCTTTTTTGTCTGGCCAGCCCTTCATGGAGAGGATGCGAGGAGTTGTCCAGTATGGCTCTTATTCTGGACAACATCCTTCTCTCCAACACTACTGTCCAGGTTCTCCCCAACCACGTGGCTGGCTTTGCGGATGAGTTTATTGAGTCTGTTGGCGTCCCTCACCCTCAGTCTGCTGCCCCAGCACACCACAGCGTAGAGGATGGCACTGGCCACCACCGACTCGTAAAACATCCGCAGCATTGTCTGGCAGATGTTGAAGGACCTCAGCTGCCTCAGAAAATAGAGGCGGCTCTGGCCATTCCTGTAGAGGATGTCCGTGTTTTTTGTCCAGTCAAGTTTACTGTCCAAGTACACCCCTAGGTACTTGTACTCCTCGACTGAATCTACATTGACCCCACAGATGGAGATGGGGGTCACTGGAGCCCTGGTCCTCCTCAGGTCCACCACCAGTTCCTTGGTCTTTGCCACGTTAAGCTGCAGATGGTTCTGTCACACCACGTGACAAATAATACGTAATACAGTGATGTGTAATCCAGAGGCAGAGCCGTTTGTGCACGTCCACATGTGACCAGGTGGACGCACAATTATGTCATTTGGACACGCTCTTTTATGGCTGACTTTCAGGTTGCGCTTTCCGCAAACTCGGTATCTTGCGATAGCAGGTTGCGGGTAGCAGGTGGTCAGACCACCCACTACCCGCTATCCTAAACCCGCGATCGTAAAATATTGAGTTTGCGGAAGGCGCAAAAGACACCCCCATTGCCACACCTACAATGTGAGTGAGGGAGTCAGCAACGCGGGTAGCGGCTTTAGGGAAGCGGAAGATTGCATTAGCGGTTAGCTGAGGTTCCTAAACCTGCAATTTGCGGGTAGCGGGAGGTGTACGATCGGGGCCCATGTGTCCAATTCGGAATCTTTTTCAACCAGGGTTCACATTAGCATTGAAGGGACAGCCCATGTAAAACTGTAATTTCCCTTTCAGCTTCTCTCTACATATTAAAAATATGAGAAAAAAACGTGCTGCTAAATGTTCTTTATTATAAGATAGAAACAGGTCCTTAAGGTGCAAATGTTTTTTTGTCCTATTTCAATATTTCAATCCGTGCTCCTCCGGCTCTGGGCGACTGCAGCTTTCATCATCCTTCATGCTTGTTTTAAACATTTGATGATGCAATTGTTAGCGTGACAGAAGCGAGAGCCCGTGTTGCCATGTTTGATTGCTTTCGTCAGATACATATTATGCTCGTTTGTAGTGTATTTTAAATGGGGTTCGCTGGAAACCTGGCATGGTTTTGACTGTGCGTAAACTTTGAAAGAGTGTCGTTCACAATTGCCCAAATGAACTCGTTCACACCCGACGCTAGTCAAGGAGAAAGAGAGCGCGTTTAGTTCACTTTGGCACAAAATGTGAACTAGATTAGATTAGATTAGATTAGATAGAACTTTATTAATCCCTTGGGAGGTCTCCGTCAGGAAAATTGTGGTTCCAGCAGCTACAGCACCGACAAAGCAGTAAAGAAAGCAAACACAGTTTAGATATAGATTAAGATACAGGTGAGTGAACTTTCGTTCAATGAAAGCGTTCAGATACAACACTGTCCATCCCTCACATCCTCCAGAGAATCCATCCTGACTCCCATCACAGAGCCAGCCATCTTCATGATCCTATCCAGCCTGCTTCGTTTGTAAATTTCCTCTCCAGCAGACTGCAGCAGAGAACAAAGCACTTGGCACCACAGAGTGATTAAGCATCTTATTGCAGATGTTTAGAGATCTGAGCTCCCTTAGAAGAAGTGGCACCTTTTTGTAGAGAGCATCTGTGTTAAGGGACCAGTTCAACTTGTTATCCAGGTGTACACCTAGATATTTATAGATTGGCACCACTTCAATGTCCACCCCACATTTGTTCAACGGCTGAAGTAGGGGCTTGGACCTTTGTCATTTTGTCATTCAAAGACATTTCCTTTGTCTTTGAGTTGTACAGCATGAGGCAGTTATCATTACACAAGTCACTGCAGGCTTTTATCAGATCCCTGTATTTATTCCTGATACACACCACAATACTCGTGTCATCCAAATATTTCTGGATGTGGCAGGACTCAGAGTTGTATTTAAAGTCCACTGTCTACAATGTGAACAGGAATGGAGCCAGAACAGTCCCTTGCGGAGCCCCCGTGTTTCTCATTAATGTCCCAAAAAGACAGTTCCCTAACCTGAAAAACTCTGGCCTTCCTGTCAGGTAATCTGTGATCCAGGAAAGCAAGGGTCCACTCCCATCTCTGTGAGCTTTTCTTTGAGTATGTTGGGTTGGATGGTGTTGAATGCGCTTGAAAAAGTAAAGAACATAATTCTCATATAAGCTTCAGGTTTCTCCAGATGAGAGAAAGCATGGTGGAGCATGTAGAGGACTGCATCGTTCACTCCAATGTGTTGTCTGTATGCAAACTGCAGGGGATCCAGCTTGTCCAGTTTCAGCAGGCGTAGGATCAGCCTCTCCAGGGTCTTCATGATGTGTATAGTCAGGGCCACTGGTTTGTATTTACTTAGTTCAGCTGGACATTTTCTCTTTCATACAGGTACTATACAGGATGTTTTCCACAGAGCCGGCACCCACACTAGCTGTGGACTCAGGTTGAAGATCCTGTATAGAGACTGACAGAGTTGGGCAGCACAGTCTTTAAGCAGCCTTGGACACACATCATCTGGACCAGGCACCTTCCCAGAGCAGAGTCTGCCTAGCTCCAAGCTCACGCCTATCTCAGTGACAGACAAGGGAGGAGGGGGGGAGAGGAAGAGTAGGTCTACTTCTCCTACACCCAGATCAAGACCAGTCTTCTAATTTGCATATAAAACAGGTCACAAAGTTAGTTTTCTTTTATCTGCATAATATGAAGAAAATTAGAAACACCACGACTCATGCAGAAAAATGAATCCATGTTTTTGTTACTTCTAGGTAGGATTATTGCAATGCATTGCTTTCTTGCTGAAAAACAGTCACGTTAAAAAGCTTCATTAGGTCCAGAATGCTGCAGCATGTGTATTGACAAGAAATGGAAACAGAGATTACATCTCACCAGGTCTAGCTTTATTACATTGGCTCCCTGTTAAATCTAGAAATAAATTCAAAATATTACTTCTTACATGCAAAGACTTAAACAATAAAGCTCCAACATATCTTAAAGACCTCATAGTTTCATACTGCCCTAGTAGAACACTTTGTTTCCTAAATCCAGTTTACTTGCTGTTCCAAGAGTCTGTAGGTCTAGAAAGGGTGGCAAAGCCTTTAACTATTAAGCTAATTATTTTTGCACTGAATTATTTTGGCAATTATTCAGACAAAGTCATCAGAGTGGGTGACTTTAACATTCACATGGATGTCGATAGTTACAGCCTTTAATTAGCTTTCACGTCTCTTTTAGAGTCGATGGGCATCTCACAAAAAGTGAAAGAACCGACTCACTGCTTTAATCATATCCTGAATCTGGTCCTCACTTACGGTATAGAAACTCATCACTTGTTAGTGTCGCCACTAAATTCTCTTCTCTCTGACCACTATTTAATAACATTCGAGTTCACCATTTGTGGCATCACAACAGATAATTAAACGTGTCATTACAGCAGATGCCTTTCTGAAGATGCTGTGAATAAATTTAAGGAGGTCATTCTCTCTCATCTCCTTATGATGGAATATGATAGAATAGCTGAGGGCAACGACCTGAAATTTACTTCAGCAGATATTGATTGCCTTGACAACAATACTGCTGATGTTTTACATTCAGCCTTGGATGCTGTTGCTCTTCTGACAATGAGGATCTCTAACCATAGGACCTCAGCTCCCGGTATAATTCGCATGCTGAAGCAAAAAGCATGAAAAATGGAAGGAAGGTGGTACATTTGTACATCTGTGGACTCCCATCATGCCTGGAAAAATAGTTTAATAGTCTACAAAAGAGCACTACGCAGAGCTATAACATCTTATTATTAATCATTAATAGAAAACAAACGGGTCACGTGATGTCGTCACCCTGAGTAGTCAACCGTTGCTGAGCTCCCGCTGCTATTGAGCTATATACCAATATTAACCTCACTCGAAAAAAATTACAACCTTACAAAACTTGCTTAACGGCATCCGGACAACATGCCTAACAAAAAAACCTCTGAACCCATGGAAAATATCCCTGCTGAGGAACCATAACCGAGCCAGGCCGTGGTAGCTAGTGAGGATGCTACAACCTCTGTGGACAACGAAGCCCTCGCTTGTGAAATATCACAACATGTCCCTGCAAGAATATCTGCAATGATAAAGAAGAAGTTTGAAGACCTTTCAGCCACACTGGACAATATCACAACATGACTGGAGTTCAACATTAAACGCATCACCGAAGCTGAGAGCCACCTATCGGAAGTGGAGGACAACATGACGGCCATGGAGTCCAGGCTGAAGGGATTGGAGACTAAACTTTGTGCCCTGACTGAGAGGAGCATTGATATTGAGGGACGCAGCCGCAGGGACAATATTTTGATCTTCAATCTCAAAGAGAATGTAGAGGGCCGCTAGCCGGTTACGTTTTTTTAGAAGTGGCTGCCCACACTACTTGACCTGGAGACCATGCAAGGCATCATTAAAATTGACCGTGCCCACAGGTCCCTTGGGTTGCCAAAGCCAAACCGGGCTCGCGCAGTGACCATTAAGTTACACAACTCGAGAGATGGGGATCCTTGCCACGGCTAAGGTAAAAGGACCGCTAACACACAAGGGACAGACCACATTTATTTGGCAGGATCTGGCTAATGGAGTCAAGGAAATGAGACGCGCGTTTAACGGAGTGTGCCAACAACTTATTGACATGAACATACGCAGCAGCGGAACATATCACTGCCGGGCCAGAAGCGGGGCACATGACCGGGCCCTTTAAGCCAAATAAAGCTTGTGATTACATCTTTTTACAACATACACATGCCTGCAACAGCGGGGCTTACAAGCATTACTACATTTGACACATAGCTCAAAACATTTGACAGTAAGACTTCAACACCACGAAGAGTGACCATGTCATTTTGAAATCAATCAAACCTGTAGTATTATTGCATAATATATTGTCTAAAATTTATTGCGCAGTATGCGGTTGTTATGTCAGGCGGGAGACGCACCACTGTTATTGGTGTAGTAGCTACTGGCATTCATTCATTCTGCTCTGTACCAAGTGCCGATTTCGGCTGGTGTGTTTCCATTGCTGTTAAATACCAACTCATTATACAAGCCTTTTTGCAAGAGTAACCCGAAAAAACTGACACGAAGTCTCACAAACCATGAAAACAACAAAAACATTAGGCTACCTGGGCCCTAAAAATAACGTTAGGTCATAATAATGTTACGTGGCCGAGCTACTCGGATAACAACCAAATCAACAGTTTACAACTAACACTCATATTGTTTTCAGTGTCAGTGATTGTGAGAAATTGTACCTGTAAATCTGGCTCCCTGACCGTGTTGCCAGTTTTTGTGGGCTTGACTCAGAGGGAAAATGAAGCCAGCCATGCAGCACATTTAATTCATTGTGTTGTGCAATAAGGCGTATAATGTGCTCCTTTAGTCCAAAAAGGGTTATTACCAACCGTCTCGAGGGACGGCTGCTAATAACCAGAAAGTTAATAAAATGAAACGGGGCACCACATGATAAATCAGGAAAAAGGACTAAATGGCACAATCAGTCTCAAAATGGCTGGCTGTTGCTCTATGTGTGCCAGCCTGTGACCAGGTGTGGCGCTATAGAGCAACAGAGAAGATGTGAGTCCGACCACAGACCTCTTCAACCAGCCAATGTTACAAAACTGTGTGAAATAACCACAAACAACTTCTCTCATTAGAATATATCAGGATTTGTTAACACAAATATTAGAATGAACAACACTTGAATCACAATCCTGATATCTACTAACTAAAAGATGACTAAGGGCCAATTCCATTCCTCCCTTAACCCTCAATCTCAACCCCCTCGCCCTTAACCCTCAATTTTTGGCCCTCAATCTTAGGGTGAATTCCAATTCCTCCCTTAACCCTCAATCTCAACCCTCAATCTCAAAAATGCGCGTTCCCACTAAGGGCAAGTGGTGTCCCAATTCTAAGGGAAGTCAAGTTGAGGGACGAGTTTGAGGGTTGTATCGCCCTCAAAATTGAGATTTTCCGACACCACCCTTGGAAGTAAGGGCTATCCAGAAGCTAGCTACAAACGTAAGTATCTTCGTATATCTTAAAGATATAAATGTTACGAAACCATTTTATTGTGTTTGTTTGAGATTTTTTTCATGGATTAACATTGTTGTTGCGTAACATTTATTTTTTTACTTTACGATGTTTGCTGCCGGACCGGCGGTCCCGTTGGCTTCACGTTGTACTCGTCGGTGGTCCCGGGACGGGGTCCCGGTCCCGTCGGCGGTCGGGGTCGGCTTCAGGTTACTTGTTTACCTTGTTGTGTAGCGACAGAGGACTGAATAATGTATCCTCTATTGCGTTATTTGCTAATATTATTTAGAGAATATACAGCGCTCTTTTCAATATTATCCCTGTGTCATTTCAGGAAATACAGAGACAACACAGGCTCTGATACATTTCAGTCTGATGACGTAACTGCACTCAAGGGGTGTCCCATTTCTAAGTCACAAGATAGCCCTTACACTTACTTTCAAGGGTTAAGATTGAGGGCCAAAAATTGAGGGTTAAGGGCGAGGGTTGAGATTGAGGGTTAAGAGAGGAATTGGAATTGGCCCTTAAACTAACATAAGCAAATGAAACATTCAATGGACCAGTGTAAACTTATATACATGTGTGCTGGGAACTATAGGTGTGTGTGTGTGTGCGAGAGATGTGAGAAGGGTGTCCAAGATGGCCGCCGGCTCTCGCGATAGGGCACCAAAGATGGCGGATGGAGTCAAGCTGTGGTTCCGCCCTAACCAAGATGGCCGCCGACTCTCGCGATAGGCCGTCACAAGAAGGCCGACGAAGTCACGTGGTGACGTCCTCACAAAGGTGGTTAGTAGGAAAGGCAGCGCAGAAAAGGCAGGATAAAATCAACAACGCGAGGGTGATTCCTAACCACCGGTGCCGTGATCGTGTGGAGCTGACTCCCGCACTCTCCAACTGATTGTTTATCTGAAATCAGCGGTGGTGAAGAAACACTGCAATCACGTGGGTAAATACGCGCTCAATTGTAAACACTGTCACAGTAAGCACAGAGATATTAACTAAGCTAAGTAACTCTGCCCAGACACAAAGTCCTCTTACGTGGATCGCTCCGGAAGCGATCGGTGGCGTTGTAGTGTCCTGGGGGGGTTGATCAGGCTGGGATGGCGGCAGCACCGCTGATCAATTATGCTCCACGGGTGGTTCGCAAGAGCGGCTCTCCTCCTCTCTCTGTCTCTGCGTGATTAACGTAGGGATGCGGCGTTGGGCAGCAACAACAGCCGGGCATCCGTCCTGGTTCGTCTGAGGCCGTTCACGCGTCCGAGGCGCGCGGGTGATTCCAACGCGTCGTTTCTTCCGTACGTCGTGGCTCACTCCGTGTGGCGCGTCACGATCGGACAAGGCGTGTGATTGTCGTCGGACAACCAGAGGGATCTCCTGCAGACAGGTCACCAGGGAAACAGGCCTTTGGCTATTTACCTTGCTGGTGCAGGCCACAGAGATGAGCACCTTTCCTGGTGTAGTGAGGTCAGAGAGTGAAGAACAGAGAGTGATCGGATGCTCCCTGTGTTTAAACGGCCAGTCTGCGATCCGCCTCCGTTTGGGGAACCCCGCTGTGAGCAGGGGTCCCCTGCCAGTGGGAACAGAGAGAGAGGGGGAGGTCATGTTTCACACCTAGGTGTGAAACTGAAAACCGCTAGGAATGCTGGGGACTTGAGTTTTATGATTTCCTTTGTCTTTCTTTGTCTGTGATCACATGTGTGTGGCCCAAAAATTGTGTTGATTAAAAACAGATATAAATATATGTGTGTGTGTGTGTTATGTATATATATATATATATATATATATATATATATATATATATATATATATATATAAGGGCTGAGCAATTTTATTGATTCTGCGATATATATCGATATTTTATTTCCTCAGAGAGTATCAATTTTTCAGCCGCGGGTATTGATATTCTAATCTCCCTTGAAAACCCCCCGTGTCCCGCACAGGGGACACGGGGGGTTAGAGTGATCTCTAGCTGACTGGCTCAGCTAGTCAGGAGAATGGCGGCGAGTATAAACCCAGTGCCTGCATGCTTAAGATTAAGATTTATACAAAAGTATGGCGGTTTGCAAGCTGTGTCACACAAACGTGAAGTACTCTGAAAATGCCACCAACCTGCAAACCCCCCTGAAATGTCACCACCTGGACAAGGTAATGCTAACAGAGAGCGAGCCCAAGAAGGTGCGGCGCGATCTGAAACAAAACCACTCTGGACAGTGACGGCGGTTGTTGCCACAAGTTTTCATCTACTTCACCTAGGTCGCAGAAAGTTACGGAGTCCATTGTCTACTTTATTTGTGGGGATTTGAGACCGTATTCAGTGGTGGAAAACGCCGGCTTTAAGGGCTGTGTATACTCTCGCGGCAATGTGTCGCAGTTATCTTGTTGCCGGTATGCCACAGTTACTTTTGATTTATGCTCAATTTCGAAGGTTCTTGGGGCGCTGTCTGTTCTCGTAATCATCCAGTTTATCTCTTAGCTCTGCTACATCCTCCTGGTGTTTCTGTTCAAGCTCTGCTAGCCCCTGGTGTAAGTCCACAACAGTAGCCTCGTATTTAGAGCATTTGGCTTCGAGTGCGATTACTCTCGTCTTTGTCAAGTGTGAAGCTTCTGTCAGCTTCTCCAGTACGGCATCTACTTGGTCCAGTCGAGTCGCAAAGGAAGTCTGAATTATTGTCGTGAACTTTTGCATTTCAGTGGAGAACCACAAGGGTGGTTCGTCTCCCATGGCAGCAGCTAACGCTGGCTGGTGTGCTGTTAGCTAAAGTTGGTGTGCTGGTAGCCGGAGTTGTCGTCTTTGAAACTTTGCTTTCCCCGTCTACGGTTCCTTAGTCACATTAAGCTTGTCCGGATGAGATTTCGCTTTAAAAAAGACGGTTGGAGGGTATTACTTGTGTTAAATGTTTAAAATACGCCGGAGGACCTTACATGCACGACCGTCCACTACGCTGCCATGACCGGAAGCGAGTCCATCCTGTCAATTCTATTCAGTCCTCTCAGTGTCCCACTTTTATTAAGTTTACCTCTTTCCCTGTACGTACTCCTGCACTTCTTCATTCCACCTGTTATGGTAAGATGGCCTAGAAGTGCCCAGAGGGTCAGCGAGACCTTTAAATCCTGAATATGCAAATGTCATCTGTGCCTGATACTACCTTCGAAATGTGTCAACCATGTTGTTTAATAACTGGATTAATGCTGTCAATAACTGCATTAATGCTGTCAATAACTGCATAAGCATCAAAGTCGAGTTATATTCAGTTTCAAGAACAACATTAATAAATCAGTCTTAAAGTTTTGTTGTGGTCCAGAATTTTGTTTTTACAAAGCGCTTTGCTCGAGTCGGTTGCATGGTTCCTCCATTTTACATCAGATCCTGCTCACATGCATTCACTCTGACACTCCATTCGCTTACTGTTTACTTAGATGCGGGCTCCATCTAGGTGCGCAGATGTGTTATGACACATAGTCCCCCTAGTCCTCAATTAAAACATGACCCCCATTTTTGAATATATGATTTCTAGAATAAAATATTGTCCTATATTTGGCCAATATGGTATAAAAACAATTGTTCTTTTCATTGTATGACATATCTTTGGTTACAACTCTTTTTTCTTTGAACTATTTATCTGGCAGTATTGTGATAAGCTTTAACTGAACAATGGATATACATAACTTGTGCGCCCTACCACAAACTTGCACCCACTGCCACTTCAACAGCAGCCAAACAGCCGACTGTGCAGGTGGTTTTAAGTCATACTGTGACTCAGACTCAGTGATTCACTGAGTTTCAGACCAGCTGCTTTTAGACGAGACACCAAATTAACTAAATTGGAGTGATCCGACCACTCCCTCGATGACTCCCTCTCTCTTACACAAGCAGCCTCAGGAGTAAGACATCTCTAATCTCCTTATCCCTTTTTGGCCTTACTCTGCTGTTTTCTTTCTGTCTCAGCTCATGTCATCATGATTACTATCATTATTATCATTATGACATGTCTGTCTCACAGTAAAAATCTACACTTTCCATTTGAAAAGTGATTTATTTTCAGTCATTTTTAGCACTGCCCTTTACCTACTCCTAATTCTTAAAAGCCTTAAACAAAAAACCTTCTTAAGAGTTTTCTGAAAACCATTGTAACCAATGCCCAGTAAATCTGGAAACTGCTTAACAATTTTTGAAGAGGAAAGAAAAAAAGAAAAGATGTGCACATAAGAGCAAGCATCCTGGGATGAAAGTCATATACAATATTTTATCTCTGCCATGTCATGTTTTTACTAGTTAGCACTGCAGCCTCACAGCTATAAGGTTGCTGGTTTAATCTAACTGGGACCCTATTTTTTGTGAAGTTTATGTTCTCTCCATGCTCTGTAGGTTTTCCCTTGGCATGCTATCAAAAACAATTTTCTTAACTGAAATCCAGATGTGCAAGTTGTGCTGAAGTACTCTCGTTGATTTTTCCCCTGGCAGTGTGAATGTTTAATAGGTCTGTTCAATAAAGACAAGAGAAACTATAATTTGGTGTCTTATCAGCTTGAAGTTGTTGGGCCTTAGGTTGCCTAAACTGATTGTAGGGTTAGGGAAGCACTCCTTATCATTAATTAGCATAAAACAATTGAGGCAGTACTAATGAGTGGGATGCTGAGAAGATGTTTGACTCAGCCATCTGGACCTTTATCTACAGAGTTCAACAAAGCTTTGGTTCACACAGCAGAATTACTAAAATCATACAGGCTAAGGGGGTGATATGACCTCAAATCAATATCACGATTATTTGAATAATTTACCTCGATTATGATTCATAAGTGATTATTTTAGTTTTATTTTGTGCCCTAACAGATCACTGACAAGGTTTTTTGCTGCAAATGAAATCAACTATTAAAACTTGAAAAGGGAATCAAGGCAAAGTTGTGCATGGTCACTTCTGTTATTTGCCTTATTCCAAGAACAACCAACCATTATCATCTTGCAGGGCTTCTTGAGTCATCAATTAAAAGAGTAACAGAGCCTAAGTTAAGCAAGGAAACCAAGTTTAATAGAACTGTTTAAAATGGCATACAGATCAGAAATCAGCATGGGAATTATATTGTACAAATGTCTATTAAATCTTGAAGCACATTCAACAATATACATTAAAATAAAATGAGAAAAAGACAGTGGGATAGATATAATTGTGGAAGAATGTGTGGAAATGGAAATGTACCAGCTCACTGTGCTAGAGAGTTTGGTTGGAAAAACGTAATAAGGTATTTGGTGGCTCCATCTCAAATGTCCCACAATGGTGACAGCATCCCTGCTTGCTGGAAGAAATGTGGATCACAACGGGCAAACCACGATCAGGTTTTCTGGGAATGCTCTATCAGAGTATTAGAAAGGAGTACACATTGCAATGCAAGGTTTTCTTTTTTTTTAAAGAATAACCGTATAATTCATGACTCTATACCTTTACTCTGAACCTCTGGACTAACCAAAAGGATTATTTAAATAAATAAATTAATTTAATTTATTTATCAATTACTTAATACAAATAGTGTAGGTAGCAAGAAAATAAATAAAAAATTACCAGGAGATGGTTAATACCAGAGTAGTGCTGGGCGATATGGAAAAAATCATATATCACAATATGGACTATTTCATATCACGATAACGATATCTATCACGATATACCATAATAAAGTATGTTTTCAGTTATCCTCTGAAAAGTTTGACAAAAATTTCATTGCTTACTTTTCAACTTTATTTTGAAAGGACATTTAGCTGAACTGTCACAAACATACATTTTAGTGCAGCAAAAACAGGTAGGTTCAGAGGTACAGTAGCTTTCACATTTTTTTTAAAGTGCACAACAGTTTCTGAGAGGAAAAACACATTTTTCCACTGAAGTTCAGCTATAAAAAATAAACACAAATAATTTTTCAACTTTCTGAAATCTGTAACCTTGTAGTGCAAAGTTTGCAAACCAATAAAGTGTCTAAAGCAAACATCAGGGTTGAAGAGAACTCTGTTTAAGGCATTAACCATGAATAAAAGTGCAAACATAAAAGGCTACTTTGTAGAAGTAGATATGATTCTATCAAATTTATCATTGGAGGTTATTTAATTACATATTTGCTGTAATAATTGATAAAATTAGGTTAGAAAAGATAGAAACAATAGAAGAGAAATGGCACGATATACACTTTTATATTGTCCCCACGATATATATCGTCATATTGCCCAGCACTATACCAGAGTGTCCGAAATTTATGGATGGATATTGTTGAAGAAATATATAGGATGCATCAGAAAACAGCCTATGTGAATCAAAGTGGAAATATTTCTCTCTCAATGGCAAAGATGGTGTAACTATGGCACATATACAATGCCTGACTGTATTTCTTTATCTTATTAATTAATTGGCTGCAAAGGAAAAAAAAGGAAAAAAACAAACAAATATATTTCTCGATATCAGCAAAACTTTACAAACAATTGCGTTCTCCGTTATCTGAGAACCCTCTATCAGGAATCCACCATGGCTTCATGACACCATTGGTAGACTCTACAATGGCCAGAGTCTTTCCATGAGTCTCTGTCAGCATATCAAGTCCATTTAAACAAACCATTACACTTAAAGAAATCGATTCTGAAGTTTAAATATGTGAAATCCCTATTGATTAATTGATTTATTTTGTTCTGCTCAAATTTCACATTGAACGAGGCCTATTGTGTTTGCCCATCACTGTCTTGGATGATGATCTGATCATATTTTGTAGCAAATTAATGCAGAATATCAGGAAATTTAATTTCCTCCACTGTAGATAAGCATATTTAAAGGTAAAAGGCAATAAAAGTAGGGATGTCCCGATTCCGATCGGCGATCGGCCTTTGATCTTAAAAATTTAAGGTGGATCGGATCGGCCGATCAACATTATTATAATATATCTTTTTTTCATTATTTTTTTCCTCAAAAAGTGATCCTGATTAACACAAATTAATAAAGTAATCGTATTACACAAACAACAATATTTTTTAAACTATATACATTTAATAATTTGCACTGAAATGAGGTTTCCCAGCAGCGCTGTCTTGTATCCACCTTAAAAGTTTTAAGACTGGCGGCGTCAGGCTAAACTTTAGCAAAAATGTCAGCAGTGTGGCAGCACTATAAAATTACAAAGACCGACGCTTGGACTGCGACTTGCAACGTGTGGAAGGCTGAGATATCATGAGGGGTAAGTAAAAAGAGAGTTTACAACACCACCAATTTAATCAGACACTTAAAAAAGCACGCAGCACCGATCACCGCAGCCTTCTGTCAGGTGCCGTGGTGCCAACGGCTGCAGCTTCAGAGCTGCTGCCGTCGGCACCAGCTTCGGCAGCAAACGCTCTGTGAAACTTTTAAAAGAAAGAAACTCCCGAAAGACTCGGAGAAATACAGAAAAATCACCGAGCTAATCGCGGAATGTATTACTGAGGACGACCAGCACATTTACAAGGCATTTAACCGGCTCATTAATTACCTCGAGCCTCGTTCCCGTCATTACATGAACGACAAAGGACACAAAGGTGCGCGAACATGTGCAGCGGGTCTTGAAAGAAGTGAAGTTAATATTTTATGTTATTTTTATTCTGATGTGATTTCATTGATTGCAAAGACTTCTGCTAGTGTTTTCATTGCCTTAAACTGCTAGCCAAGTTCACCTGCTGCTATTTAAATGGAAGTGCTTTGTTCTTTAGTACTGAGACTGTTGAACAGTCACTGTTAAGAAAGAAAGTGTTTAAATAAGTTATTGTTTATTTTATGAGATGATAAAAGCTATTAATCTCAGCTTGGATGCAGGCCTATTTATTAATGTACACAGGAAATTAAACTCTGTTTGCCCACTCAAAAAAAATGAAATCGGATCGGAAAAAATCGGAAATCAGCCGATCATCAAAATTAAAAGATCGGAATCGGATCGGGACCCAAAAAACATGATCGGGACATCCCTAAATAAAAGTCCATCTCCATCAGCTTAATGCTCTTGTGTGATTGTACCAGCATCTTTTAGTGAGAAGTCCATGAGAGCTTGGCTACCTCTCAAGATGTAGCCATAAAAGGAACTGCAACCCGATGTTGATCGAAAGGATAGAGCAGAGAGGAGACAAAGACCCATCAAAGATATTCAAGCCGATAAAGGTCAAAGCACATCGCTGTCTGATTGCACCATTGTCTTGTGTTGAACAATAAGCTTAATGGAGGAGGAAACAACAAATGCTAGGAGTACCAAATATCCTCAGGCTCATCCAAAATTTCTGGAATATTTTCTTTATGCGTAATTTTTCATATTAGATCCCCATACCCATGTTGAGTTACTGGTCATAACACATCTACACAACAAATGTGTATTTTCCAAAACTCAAATTCAGGAACAGTCATGGCAAAAACACCAAAGACATCTGGTGTCGGGGGGATAAGAGAGAAGAGAAGGAAAAGTGGGAAAAAGACAAGAATTTATCACAAGAATGTGTAATAAATGGATAGTCGGTCAATGGTATGACAGACAACTAGTGAGTGAAGCAGAGAGATATTTTGGAGAGCCCACAGTTCTCCAATTAAATAGTTAGTATTAAGGAGAGCCACCATTCTCCCTTAATTATATAGTATATACACATACATACATCATACATACATATACAATATATATATATATATAAACATATATAGAACACAACATATATATACATAAGATACATATATTATACATATATATATATACTATATACATAGATATATATATATATATATAGATATATATATATATATATACATATATATATATATAGACATATATATATACACATATACACATATACACACACACACACACACACACACACACATATATATATACACACACACATATATATATATATATATATATAAGGGCTGTCAAAGTTAACGCGTGATTAACGCAAAATAATTTTAACGCAACTAATTTTTTTAACGCGCCATTAACGCGAAGCCTCAGCCTGGCCGTTGATGTAAAATAGTAGAGAGGAGAGTAGGTTTAATGAGCCTCGGGCCCCGCCGTAGTTGTAGTCCTGTAGTCCTCCGTAGTCCTGTCAAAACAGGAAGCCATGCACTGACGCCGACGGCCATGCCGCAGACAGACAGAGGTAAACAATCCTCCGTTAGAAGTAGCTGGAATAAAAATGGATACAAAAGATACTATTTTGAATGGTAAGTTCAGCTTCAAAACCTTGCCTGATGGCTAACTCCACAAGATAAATGTTGTTTGTGTTTGCTGTCGATGTGAATTTAGTTACCACGGAGTCCGACTACTCAGATATCACTTGTCGGCTACTCAGAGCGCTGATGCAGAGAGCCGCCCCCCCCCCCCCCGCTTGAAGCAAACCACCAAAATATTTTGTATGAAGAACATAAGAGAAAATATTGAGTAAATATATATATATTATATATTGGATTTGGCATTGTAGCAATAAATAAACATGCATTTGTTTTGCATAAGGCGAGCATTTGTGTACTCTCATATTAGGCAAGGCAACTTTATTTGTAGAGCACAATTCGTACACAAGGCAATTCAAAGTGCTTTATAGATGCATAGTCACAAGAAGGCAAATAGAATAATTCCATACAAGCATAAAAATAATCAATAATAAATAAAATAATTAATAATAAAAAAATTAATTAATTTAATTAAAAATGAAGAGTGCAGATAAAATCCCTTCAGTTGTAATCTTCACATCTAAACAGAACTGTTTTCAGTCTGGATCTGAACATTGTCAGAGTTCAGGACTGTCTCACATCTTCTGGAAGACTGTTCCAGATTTTAGAGCATAAAACTGAAATGCAGCTTCAGCTTGTTTAGTCCTGACTCTGGACACCAGCAGGAGGACCACTACCTGAGGTTCTCACAGTCCAGGTTGGTTCATATGGCTCTAACATGTCAGAGATGGACTTTGGGGCCATGAAGAGACTTGTACACAAGTAGAGCTGTTTTAAAGTCTATTCTCTGAGTGACAGGAAGCCAGAGACCTCAGTACTGGACTAATATGGTCATATTTCCTGGTTCTAGTTAGGACTCGTATTAATAAGTGTAATACAACTTGAAAAAGATCTGTATAATATAGATTTAGAACAGATAAAAATATGCGATTAATCATGATTAACTTGACAGTCATGCGATTAATCTGATTAATTATTTTGAGAAATTGACAGCCCTATATATATATATATATATATATATATATATATATATATATATATATATCTATATATATATCCATCCATCCATTTTCTATACCCGTTTCATCCTTGAAGGGTCACGGGGATCTGCTGGAGCCTATCCCAGCTGTCTACGGGCGAAAGGCAGGGGTACACCCTGGACAGGTCGCCAGTCCATCGCAGGGCCACACATAGAGACAAACAACCTTTCACACTCACATTCACACCCTATGGTCAATTTAGAATTATCAATTAACCTGACATGCATGTCTTTGGACTGTGGGAGGAAGCCGGAGTACCCGGAGAGAACCCACGCAAGCACGGGGAGAACATGCAAACTCCACACAGAAAGGCCCCGAGGTTCAATCCAGGACCCCCCCTGCCAAGGTTCGAACCAGGAACCTTCTAGCTGTGAGGCAACAGTGCTAACCACTAAGCCACCGTGCTGCCCATATATATATATATATATATAGATATATATATATATATATATATATATATATATATATATATATATATATATATATATATATACACACACACACACACACACACACAACACGTGGACAAAATTGTTGGTACCCCTCAGTTAAAGAAGGAAAAACCCACAATTCTCACTGAAATCACTTGAAACTTACAAAAGTAACAATAAATAAAAAAATTATTGAAAATCAAATAATCAAAATCAGCCATCACTTTTGAATTGTTGATTAACATAATTATTTAAAAAACAAAATAATGAAATAGGGCTGGACAAAAATGATGGTACCCATAACTTAATATTTTGTTGCACAACCTTTTGAGGCAATCACTGCAATTAAACGATTTCTGTATTTGTCAATGAGCGTTCTGCAGCTGTCAACAGGTATTTTGGCCCACTCCTCATGAGCAAACTGCTCCAGTTGTCTCAGGTTTGATGGGTGTCTTCTCCAAATGGCATGTTTCAGCTCCTTCCACAGATGTTCAATGGGATTCAGATCTTGGGCTCATGGAAGGCCACTTTAGAATAGTCCAACGCTTTTCTCTCAGCCATTCTTGGGTGTTTTTGGCTGTGTGTTTTGGATCGTTGTCCTGTTGGAAGACCCATGACCTGCGACTGAGATCAAGCTTTCTGACACTAGGCAGCACATTTCTCTCCAGAATGCCTTGATAGTCTTCAGATTTCATTTTACCTTGCACACATTCAAGACACCCTGTGCCAGATGCAGCAAAGCAAGCAGCCCCAAAACATTACTGAGCCTCCTCCATGTTTCACCGTAGGGACAGTGTTCTTTTTCTTCGTATGCTTGGTCTTTGAGTCTATGAACATAGAGTTGATGTGCCTTACCAAAAAGCTCCAGTTTGGTCTCATCTGTCCAAACGACATTCTCCCAGAAGCTTTGTGGCTTGTCAACATGCATTTTTGCTAATTCCAGTCTCGCTTTTTTATTATTTTTTTCAGCAGTGGTGTCGTCTCCCATGAAGTCCACTTTGGCTCAAACAACGACGAATGGTGCGATCTGACACTGATGTACCTTGGCCTTGGAGTTCACCTTTAATTTCTTTGGAGGTTGTTCTGGGCACTTTGGACACAATTCGAACGATCCGTCTCTTCAATTTGTCATCAATTTTCCTCTTGCGGCCACGTCCAGGGAGGTTGGCTACTGTCCCGTGGGTCTGGAACTTCTGAATAATATGAGCCACTGTTGTCACAGGAACTTCAAGCTGTTTAGAGATGGTCTTATAGCCTTTACCTTTAAGATGTTTGTCTATAATTTTTTTTCGGATGTCCTGGGACAATTCTCTCCTTCGCTTTCTGTTGTCCATGTTCAGTGTGGTACACACCTTTTCACCAAACAACAAAGTGACCACTTGTCTGCCTTTAAATAGGCAGACTGACTGATTATGAGTTTGGAAACACCTGTGATGTCAATTAAAGGACACACCTGAGTTAATCATGTCACTCTGGTCAAATAGTTTTCAATCTTTTATAGAGGTACCATCATTTTTGTCCAGCCCTATTTCATTAGTTTGTTTTTTTAAATAATTATGTTAATTAACAATTCAAAAGTGATGGCTGATTTTGATTATTTGATTTTCAATAAATTTTTATTTATTGTTACTTTTGTAAGTTTCAAGTGATTTCAGTGAGAATTGTGGGTTTTTCCTTGTTTAACTGATGGGTACCAACAATTTTGTCCACGTGTGTATATATATATTAGGGCTGGGCAACGATTAAAATTTTTAATCGCGATTAATCGCATTTTATACGCAATATGAACTAAAGTACCAGAACATTTATTGTTCAAACACTTTTAACATCAGCACTTGTCAGTAACACATATTTAGTGTAAATCTCATCTTAAAAAATGTAAAATAAAATAAAGCTTATTGCCACTGCCAGGGCATTAATATAATCCTGTTTTTTATTTTTTTTAAAAAGGCTACAAACAAAATCCAAAAAAATAATTGTGGCTCAGCACAATCAGAACATTAAAACAGGTAATTTCTGAGGTAACAGCAGAAAGACTAATGTTTACAATTACATGATGTTGTGACTGTTGACTGGGTGTGACTGGCAAGTTCCAGTATTGACCTTTTTAACTTGAAAATTGTGGACATGCGCCCCCTAGTGGCGCCGCCATAACTGGAGGGTGCGGTGCTCCACCTAGTAACCCAAACACAGCAGCGTGGAGCATCTGTTACGGATAACACAGACATGTCTTGGATTGATGATGTTAGGTAGTGGCCTCCAGTTACAGATGAAGGTAGTATCGCTGTTTTTAATGATTGGTTATGAAAATTGCATGATCTATTCCCATAATCAAACACTAAAAACTGTGGGAATACGTGAAAAATGCAACGCTGGCTATAACTAACGTCAACAAGCCATAAAGATTATGCTACTGTAACGTTAATGGTAGCGGTAAATTAGGCTATGTGTTATTGTTATATTTAATTTATTTTATCATTCTCTTAATTCATTCATTCATTCATTGTTTTATAGGCATTCAGATACAAAACTTGTGCTAGTGCCGAGGGCTACAGTAGCCTCATACTGCTGTTCTTTCAGCCAGAATCGTCCGGGACTCTCAGTGAGACTATGAGTAGTACGAGATTGAATGTTAACGAAAACTCACCCGGCTGTATTCATTTGGAACAAAGTCCTTTCTGTTGATATTTTTCACCCACATCTTCCTAACTTCTTGTTTTGCAAACAAGGCAGTCTTCGTGCAGTAAAGGCTTGTGTATTTCACATACTTTCTTCTTCCATTGTTGAATTTTCACACCATTGTTGGCACAGTTTATGACGGAACATGTATTCCCACCAGGGTTTCCGTTGTCCGGTAATTGCCGGACTTTGTCCGGTAAAATATGCGGAAGTCCGGGATTTTATAATCTCTCCGGTCAAAATGTCCGGTGAAAATACTCCTCCCAAGCACAATTTCAGTTGTAATAAAATGGGTTATTTCCACATCATTTTATGAAAAACGCCTCGGGATTCTCCCAGAGGAGCTGGTGGAAGCGGCCGGGGGGAGGGAGGTCTCTGCTGAAGCTGCTGCCCCAGCGACCCGACTTCGGATAAGCGTGGATGGATGGATGGATTTCAGGAAAAAACATGTCCTTTTTTTTTTTTTACTAATGAGTAGTGTGTGAGGACGAGTCGGCTCCAGCCACAGCTCCACTCATTTATGCCACAGGTGCGCGCAGAGACGCATCTCCGTAATGACAGCGCTCCGCGGTTATGGAAGCTTGAACTTCTCAACGTCCTGTGAAGTTCTCATCCGGGATTTCAGTGAAATCTACCCCGAGTGGGCTCAACTGGCCCAGATAGCCTGCTGATCCCTGTCTCCAGTGCGCCAGCAGAGAGAGGTTTCTCTCTGCAGAACCGCATTAAAACAGCGCAGCGGAGTCAGAAGAGCGCAAGCATATTTATTTATTTATTTTTTTAAGTTACGCTCGTGAGTCAATTGACGGGACTTATTTTATTTGAAATAGCCTGTTTTTCAATAAAAACACTATTAAATGACTTGCATTGATATCGTACTACTGCATATGATTTATTTTTAACCTCAGTAAATTCATATAGCCTATGTGACCGGAATTCAAACATTTGTCCGGTAAATTGAAAACCTGCCGGTCACATTGTCCGGTGCCAATTTTTTCTAGCGGAAACACTGATTCCCACTCAACCGACTCGACATTATAAAAATATATATTTGTAGAAAGAGAAAAACACTGGTTAATCTGCGAGCCGGTGAAAGTGTTGCTCTGTGGTGGCTACTCTTGCTTTCCAAAAAGTTTAATCCAAAATAGCCAAGTAGTCCGAGGAGGAGGTCTATGACTCGCCAAAATGTCCAAAATGAAGGCACTCGCGGAGATCAGATCAAAAATAATCAGACTTTATTTCCACTTCCACAAAATAATTATTCTCCATGGTTGACCTTTTAAATAATCCAAAAAATGGAAAACTCATTTAGCGGTAGAGAAACTGTCTCACTCCTCACTCCTTCAACACAAAGTCAGACCACCCGCACCCAGCTGATCTCTCTCCTTGATCATAGGAGGAGGGTGTGTCTGACGAGGGGGAGGGCCGTGAGGATCAGAAAATAGTCAATATACTCTACCACCAGAAGCATACAAAATTGGCTCCAACACGCTCTGTAGCACAACCCAGCAATGGCGGACAGGGTACTTCCGGGGGGCTAGCCCGAAAAGGTCAATAGTGTCTTGTGACATTTATTTACTTTACTTTCCTTCATTATAAAACTTAAGAGTTATAAACATGTTTTCTTCATTGTTTGGGTTTACCTTACTTTGAATCTTACTGTGCAACTGGTCTTTGCTTTGTCGTGGAAAGAATGTTAATATGCACCTAAATGTCTAGGTTTCCTAACGACAGGAACATAAATGAATTGGGGGCTCATCTGCTTTTCCTTTTGTTGTTCTGTTGTCTAGTTGGGTGTGTTTGGTTTGTGCTTTGCTTGTCTGGTTGTCAGGTTTTTTTTTTCTTTCTTTTCGGGGATGATAAATGGAGTGTCCAGGGTGTACCCCTGCCTTTCGCCCAAAGAGAGCTGACATAGAGATCCTACTGACCCTAGATTAGGATTAAAAGGGTATGGATAATGGATGGATTGATGGATTAATGGGATGGTAAATGGAGTTTAAGTTAGATTATGTTAAATATGATCCTATTGAGGACAAACTGGAGAGATGAAAAATACAACTTAAACTTAAAAATTTGACTTAATTTTTTTTAGAAGTGCATGTGCCAAAAAATGTAAGAGCTCTCCTGTGTGAAGGCAGATTCCTCAGTGAGGTTGCTGCTATAAATGGAAAGGAACTGGGTGGCATAAACATAAAGTAAACATGAACATACTATCATTTTTGTCAAGACATTGGCATTTTATTTTCTATTTTTTAGTATCAAGTCCAAGCCAGGAGACAAAGGAAACAAAAAAAGGAAAAAAAAAAAAAAAAAAAAGGAAAAAAAATTACTTCTACTTAGTATTTGACTTTACTTAGTGATACCTAACAACCGTTGTGTTTTTGTTCAAATAGTAAAGGAATACATCATTTCCATTTAGTTCAAAAATAAGACTTAATTTGCTTGCTAATTGCAACTTCTGTTTTCAGCTGCAAGCAAATCCATAAATTACATGCTTAAAAGTAATGAAGTTCCAAATAACAGACCAGAATTTATTCTGTCTTTTCACTTCTGTTACATCAATATGACATTATGTAATTCTGGTTTAATCCCCTTGTCAGGAGCAAAGCCCAGTCCTAATATAAATTATGGGGTTCCGCTTCTAGTTAGGGATAAGCTGTTAAATGCCATTATCTTAATATTTTGGTTATACACAAAAACTATAATGGTTAAGGTTAAGTTGGGCTTTTCAGTATGCATATACTAAGCATATGTTGTATTAAATTACTGTGGTGGTTGAGTTATTAGTAAAAGCTTCAGCTTTTTATATCACATACAGTAGACAAAGTTTTCAAAACTATATGACTACTAATTCTTTGGAAATGGATTAAGATCGATGTAATTGTTGGTATTATTGAGGGTACGGGACATAGAAATATACATAGAGATGAACTGAAATGCATGTTGAGATGAATTAAACAATAAAACAATAAACTGTCACCAAATCAAACTGTGCAGTCAGCAAAGATTTGAATATCTAAAGTGTGGATTGATTACCTTCAATAGATGGTGCCTGGTCCTGAGCGGCATACAACATTTCTTTAAAAGCCTGCAAAAACAAGAAAAAATATTAAGTATTACACAAGTGAAAGGCTATTTTATATTGCCTCTAGGTTTTATTAGGGCTGGGATACGATTCAAATTTCTAATCACGATTGATCGCATGATTTCCCTGATTAATCACAATTAATTGCATTGTATACAGAAATCAAATAATGAATTCAAAAGTAGTGTAAAGGTCACTTTTATTTAAATGTTCTGCTCCCATATGAACTTAGGTGCCAAAACATTTGTTGTTCAAACACTTTTAACATCAACACTTGTCAGTAATACATATTTGGTGTAAATCTCCTCTTAAAAAATAAAGCTCATTTCCACTGCCAGGGCATTAATGTCACACTGTAACAAATTGCTGTAATATCTACAGTAAAATTTTATAGTATCTTGTTTTGTCATTTTACAATGTTTAACTGTATACCGCAATGCATTATGGATAAAAACAAATTACAGTAACCTGCTGCATAACTTTGCGGTTAAATATTGTAAAACTTACAGAAACTGTGTTCTGGCATGTAGATTAAGGGCCTGATTTACTAAGATCCTAAATAAAGAGTACTAAATTGCGTGTGCACTGAAAAAGTTTGCGCGTGCTGTTGTTGTGTGTTTTGCGGGTGATCAACTAAGAATGCTCGCGCAAATGATAACAGGTGCAAACCGCAGTATTTAAATGAGGTGTTGCGTGTCTTACGGTTTGCGCCATGGAGAGTCTGGATGGAAAGCAGGATAAACGCAAGCGCAAAATGAAATTTGACGAGTTGGAGTTAGAGATATTAGTGGAAGAGGCAAATAAACACATTCATGAACTACAGCAAAGACATTTAAACATTACCAAAAGAAACGCAATATGGGAGAAAATCTGCGATAGAATAAATGCAGTTGGTAAGACAAAAAGAACGGCAGATGAGGTTAAAAGAAGGTGGGCAAGATATAAGGCAAAGAACTAAAGAAAAAGTGGCCTTTAATAAAACTTCGGCAAGACAGACAGGTGGTTAAGTGGCCGTTGAGAAGTTCAAGCCTCCATAACCGCGGAGCGCTGTCATTACGGAGATGCGTCTCTGCGCGCAGCTGTGGCATCAATGAGTGGAGCTGTGGCTGGAGCCGACTCGTCCTCACACATTACTCATTCGTAAAAAAAGTATATGTTTTTTCATAAAATCCATCCATCCATCCATCCATCCATCCATTAGCTTCCGCTTATCCGAAGTCGGGTCGCGCGGCCAGCAGCTTCAGAGGTCCAGATCCCCCGGCCGCTTCCACCAGCTCCTCTGGGAGAATCCCGAGGCGTTTTTCATAAAATGATGTGGAAATAACCCATTTTATTACAACTGAAATTGTGCTTGGGAGGAGTATTTTCACCGGACATTTTGACCGGAGAGATTATAAAATCCCGGACTTCCGCATATTTTACCAGACAAAGTCCAGCAATTACCAGACAACGGAAACCCTGGTGCCTCCTGTGGCAACCTTTTGCTGAATAATACTCGATTTACATTCAAATAAAATATTCCTCCTTTTGCATGTGCAAACAAATTTACACGAGTCCGAAAGACTCTCTCTCTGCGTATTCTTTGATTTTGGCGATGTCGCGTCCTTGCCAAAATAACAGCAGCCATCGGTGCGTAATGCTGGACAGAATTGCACCTTCTTTTCGAACGTACTAAATACAGACGCAATCACAATCCCCGCAATTACTTTCAGGGTTGGTAAATCTCATTGCGTGTGGTAAATGAACCTATTTGCATTTTCCCCTCCCAGTATTTTGCGCTTTCTGGCGGGTACGCCCCATATTGTTTATTCATCAGGGCAAAAGTGCTAAATGAACAGCGTGTGCTATTTTGCTGATTTGAGAGGCGCAGTCCTCTTTGCACGCTGTTAGTAAATCAGCTTGCGCATTGGTTTGCGGGTGATGTCAAGTTTGCACACGTTTTTACGCACGCAAACCTTTAGTAAATCAGGCCCTAAGTGTATTACAGGTAAATACAATTCAATTCAAATTCAATTCAAATATGCTTTATTGATCCCCGAAGGGGGAAATTCAAGTTTCAGTAGAGTCTGGTGTACTAGAGGAGCTGCCGGCGTCCAGCGCTCCTTTTCATGTCCCTGTCCTGTGGTCCGAGTGCTAACTCCAGTTAACAGCCGTTAAAACAAGGTTGTCACCCCTGGCGGTGCCGGGCCCCACCAGGTCTCCAGATGGCCCCTGCCAGGTCAGCTGAACCACCCGGCGTGCAGACTGCTGGACAGGGGCAGCATGCCGCCGCTGCCACGTCAGGGGCTCCCGTCCACAGTTGAAGTTGCAGCCCAGATCCAGTGGCGGTGGTTGTCGGCGGTAGCAGTTCAGGATTAGCTTCCCTGAACCGGCCCCCAGCGACACCATCCATGTCTGCGGCCGCACGTCTCCACCAGCCGCAAGAGGACTGGTCCGCACCCACAGACAGCATGTCGACACCCGACTGCAAAATCACCACACACCGGGCATAAACTGGAGCGTCCAGCGTCGCAGGGATAATGACATAACACGTGCGAAGTTGCTGCATGTGTGTCTCAACCGTAATAAACAAAAGATTACAAATAAAAGATGATATGTATGTATGTGTATGTATATATATATATATATATATATAGATATACATATATACATATATATATATATTATATATATATATATATATATATAAATTTTTATGTGCATTTGTGCTTTCATCGGTCTGTGCATTTAAAGAACGTGTCGCAAAATGTATTCCTAATTTTCTTCTATTTTGGATATGTTCATGTGTTTTTCTGCAGTGTACAGACTTTTCCCAGACACCATGGAAACCTCAAATAAAGGCCTTACTCTCATGCCCTCAGCAGCTGAAGTACAGTGTCACAGCTTTTACTTAAAGAAGCAAGGTAGCATCTGCATGGTGCCTCAGGTCAGCTGATCACCTCTTAGACTCTGCTCTTGCTTTATTGTATTGTTTTTATTGTGTTTTTATTGTTGTAAATTTTATGTATTGTTCCAATTATTTTTTAATTGTTTTTTGCTCTTTTTTGACTGTTTATGCACACCCCTTTGTTGAGCTGTAGTTGTGTTAAAGTGCCCTATTTAATAAAAGGTTGAGTTGAGCAAAAGGGCATTAAGATGAGATTCAATAATGGTCAAAATATTGTTCTTAGTAAAAAGTGACAATGCTCACGACAGATGTCCTTAACTTTCTCCAAAATATTTCCAGTTAAATGCCAAGTGCTTCAGCATGTCAATGTTCCTTTTCTCAATGTCTCCTAAATTGCATTGTGCATGCAAGTAAAAACATGACAGTTGATTTGTTTTGCTGTCAACATCTCTTCTTATTTCACATGAAAGTTGCTACCATCAGCAAATCAACTTCCCATGAACTTGGGCAGTTTTGGTCTGGACTTTCTAGTACAGCTGCTGCGCAATGACAAGAATGCCAGTAATGTTTATACACACAAACACACAAAGAATTTAACACTGAATACATTAAAACATGACTGACGGCAAACACCAATTGACCTTTCAGTAAGCGACGCCCCCTTCCTAGTTACTGTTGCTAGGTCAGACATTCTCGCTGCTCCTCCATTAAGAACAATGTTATTTTGCCATTTTTCCAATGTGTATCATCAGTGTTAATATTATACTATAATAACGCCATGGTGAAATATTAGGGATGCACGATAACTGTTTTTTAAAACCGATACCGATAACCGATAACTTTCAGCTCCTAAAGGCCGATACCGATAACACACACATATACCTAAGATCATTACATCAATACTATGAACAAAATCAAAAATTAAAAAAAAAAAATTTTCTTAAAGCTATCAAACAAACCTATTTGATATCTCACATTAACTTAAATAAGGTTCATTACTGATTGATATAAAAAAAAAAGGCTCCTTGAACTGATGGAAATACATGCATCAGAATTACTAACTGAAAAAGATTAACATTTAAAGGATTTTGGCTTGTGGTTCCATTTAAATTAATACCTTTAATTAAAGTAAATGAGGTTCAGTAGTTTTTATTTTTTAATCTCATGGAAGCTTTAGATGAGAGGAATGAGGGAGAGCAGAGGGAGGAGAGACTCCTGCTGGCTTGCGCACGTTAGCATTAGCTTCCGTTAGCGCGATTTCAAAACTCCATGGAAGTGATTGTTATGTTGTAGGTGGCTGATCAGGTTTTACGTATTAAAGCTTGTGCTTCCCTCCTCGTAGAATTCACTCGGAGGATTCATCACAAATAACCAACAAATCTATCTTCTTCTGAAACTTTAACTAAGTTCCGCGCCGCCATGTTTGTTGTGATCAGCACAATGCATGCTGCATTCAAGGTGTAACGTAAATTCCGACATTTCTTCGTTTTGCTAGTCGTTCTTTCAGCCTTTTCTATTTTTTCTTATTTTATGTGTAACATGTGGGAGAATACTGCGAATATCAATTCGTGTCCAGAACGTTTGGAGGGGACATTTTTATTCCCTTTCCCAAGATAAAACAAACACTGGAAAAATGCAGCTGTAGGTTCAGTTGTGTCCGTCCACACAATCAACTGAACGTGGGGAAAGTTACAAAACACACCTACATTTACTCCAAGGTAAGTTTACTTTGTTTATTAGATGATTGATTTAACCACTGTTTACTAAAAGTAATAATATGTTTAAGCAGCAGGGAGGGTGATGAGTTCTCTGTTAGCATTAGCTCTGGTCCATAGGTCTGTCCCACACCAGAGCTGTTAGAATCAGACAGTCGCAGCATTGCATTAATATAATTAATAAAGTGACGTTAACATCACTAGTCTCACCTTATACCTAACAAAATAAATATCTAGGGCCATATATATTTGTAGACAACAAGGCAGGCTTATAGGTGGCTAGCGAGTTAGCCGGAATGCTAACGGAGAGATGTTTTCACTCATCACCCTCCCTGCTGCTAAATCATATTACTTTTACTAAACGGTGGTTAAATCAATCACCTAATAAACAAAGCTAACTTACCGTGGAGTAAATGTAGGTGTGTTTTGTAACTTTCCCCACATTCAGTTGATTGTGTGGACGAACACAACTTAACCCACAGCTGCATTCTCCAGCGTTTGTTTTGGTTTGGGAAAGAGAATAAAAATGTCCCTCCAAACGTTCTGGACACCTCGAGTCACTGTTGCAGGTCCCCAGCAGCAATATTTCACCATGGTGTTATTCTAGTGTAATGTAAATACGGTTGATAGGCATCGGGAAAATGGCAAAATAACATTGTCCTTAATGGAAGAGCAGCGGGAATGTCCGACCTAGCAACAGTAACTAGGGGGGGGCAGTGCTTACCGAACATGGCATGGCACTAAGGTAAGTGCAGGTCACAAACATGATCATTTAAAATGATGATTCACTGACTTTTGAAATGTGTTTCATTTGTCAAACAACATTAAAATTAATGAAATTTCCACAGTAAACTTAAACAAACACCAGCATTCCCTCGATATTGCTTAAATAAATGATTTTACAATACATATTACATACAAAAAGCAGGACCGAAACACCCACCTGCAGTCCAGTGGAATCTATGTCTGAAGTGTGCATGTCATTCAAAAAATAACTTTTTTTCCTTTATTACATATTTTTTTACTATCATATGAAATCACAATCAAAATTAAATAAAAATTAGCATTTGCTCAAAAATGCAATTCTCCTAGCTCTCTAACCCACAAGCAATTGTGCCTTATTTCTTATGGCCACAACATTCAATTATTTAAATATAGCCTTACTAATTGGAATTCATAAATATAAATAACAGGATAGGGTGCTGATTGTGATCAATGCATCTTAATGAGACAAAACTATAATTAACTATTATGCCTTAAGTTCTGTATCTGTTTTTTGCACTTTTTTTTTCCAATCTTTAGATCCACATCAGAAAAGAAAGTAAGTGGAGGAGTATTGCATCACACAGATGCCATCAGATCCCAACAAATTGCTGTCTGTGGTGTCTGAAGACCATGAACACTTCAGATTCTTTGCTGTGTTCTTTGAGCACTTCCAAAAATAAAAAATAAAATTAAAAAGATTGTTGAGGGGCTCACTGCTGACCTGCTAGTACAGGCAGCTTTGGCTGGGGAAAAATGTTGCCATGTTGAGGGCATAATTGGTCTTCAAAGATTTTTAGACTTGTGTGAAGTGCAAAAAATAGGATTCATGTGCAGGGCATAAAATTAGAATTTTTACCAAGTCGCCCCTGGCTACCAGGTTTTTGAAGTTGGTAGCCAGCTAGCAATTTTGGTTGCGGGTGTTTTTCGTCGCCCCATACGTCAGGGGTTAATATGGTACCAGCAGCATTGTAACTTATAAAAAACTCCTATTATCGTCTACTATCACTACATTTCAGAAGCATTTACAAGCATGAAAGTGCATTTTATTATGTTTCCATGATGCTTAATATGAAAACTAACATTATTTCTTTTTTGTTAACACCAGAAGCGCCAAGTAGGTCATTTTGTAGTAATTTGTTATATTTTTTAATTTATTTTTATTCTAATTCTAATCTAATTTTAATTTATTTTTATTCTAATTGTACAAAGAGAGCTTAGTAACCGGAGTCAAATTCCTTGTTTGTGTGCACAAACTTGGCCAATAAAACTGATTCTGATTCTGATTTTCCCTCCTAGCATTTTCAAATGTTTGTATTTCTGTTAAAATAAAACCCCTACATCTGTAAGTTCATGACTTTTTCTAAAATGGATTTATCAATCACTCAGTGAATTCTGGTGTGTGGTCAAAAGAAAAATGAATATGACCATTTATACCTGGAACCGCAGAGGGGGTCATTTTCACCCCCTCATATAAACACTGTATAGACCTTTTCGGGCCAGCCCTCCGGAAGTACCCCGTCCGCCATTGCTGGGTTGTGCTACAGAGCGACACTTTCACTGGCTCGCAGATTAACCAGTGTTTTTCTCTTTCTACAAATATATATTTTTATAATGTTGAGTCGGTCGAGTGGGAATACATGTTCCGTCATAAACTGTGCCAACAATGGCGTGAAAATTCAACAATGGAAGAAGAAAGTATGCGAAATACACAAGCCTTTACTGCACGAAGACTGCCTTGTTTGCAGAACAAGAAGTTAGGAAGATGTGGGTGAAAAATATCAACAGAAAGGACTTTGTTCCAAATGAATACAGCCGGGTGAGTTTTCGTTAACATTCAATCTCGTACTACTTCATAGTCTCGCTGAGAGAGTCCCGGACGATTCTGGCTGAAAGAACAGCAGTATGAGGCTACTGTAGCCCTCGACACTAGCACAAGCCTATAAATCAATGAATGAATGAATGAACGAATTAAGAGAATGATCAAATAAATTAAATATAACATTAACACATAGCCTAATTTACTGCTAGCGTTAACGTTACAGTAGCATAATCTTTATGGCTTGTTGACATTAGTTATAGCCAGCGTTGCATTTTTCACATATTCCTAGGGCCCTATGAAATCCGTTTTATTTTTTCTCAAATTCCATTTTAATTTTTTTCATTTTCGGTGTTTTTCGGTTTTTAATTTTTGAGAATTCCCTTTTAAGCATTTTATGCAAATTTAACCCCAAAACAGTATATAAAGTAATGAAATATAGACAATTTATGAAATTATAACTTTAAACTTTAATGTTTTTATACTTTTAAACATATTGTGTCCAACAAAACTTTTTTTTTTCAAAAAAAATCTAGTTTTTTCTATGTAATAAGAAAAAAAATAATTCAAATAGGTAAAATCCATTTAAAGTGCAAAAAAGAAAAATTGCAAGAGCAGTAAACTAATCATTTTAGTTTGTTTGATTTATTCTGTTATCAGACAGTTTGTCATAACGTACATGATATTTTTCAGGTATGTCATGACAAACTGTGTCTGATAACAGAAAAAACTATATTTACTATAACTGATGTAGATGCTATGAAATCCAAAGCACTGAACACTGAACACTGGTTGTGTGTATGAGTGTGTGCCCGGGTGTTTTTTTTTTCTTTAGGTGTTCCATCTATTACAGACAGCCGATTAAATAAATAATTATCAGCCTCTTTGTGTTTAGCTCGTTGAGTGACTCTCACCTTTTTACGTTTGTGCTTTTCACTTATTCATTGATCCTCGCTCGAAGACCACGGGGCAGACCAGGACACGCTGGAGAGATGATCTCTCTCAGCTGGTCTGGTGGAAGCGGCCGGGGGGAGGGAGGTCTGGGTCTCAGCTGAAGCTGCTGCCCCCGCGAGCCGACTACGGACCAAGCAGGAGCTAATGGAGGATGGAACTGATCCTTGCACGTATATTTTGTGTCCATTCAATCGTGTGCTGGCAAAACTTGCAGAATTTTGAATCGCCAGACACATAATAATCTCAGATAAACTGCTCTGCTCTGTACCTGAGAGTAAACCGCTAGTTCCTTTGCTTCTTCGCCAGTTTCTCGGGTGCCGCTTCGACGTGTTTTTTTTTGTTTTTTTTTTTCCTATGATGAGGAAAGCGGGGGCAGAGAAGCTAGTGTCCCCACCTTTTCGTGAACCCTCTTGGAACATTTTCTCAGAAGAAAAGTTCCTTTTAGTCCGGGAGAAAAAAAAAGAAAAAACTTTTACGCAAATTGCCGTTCAGTTCTGTTATATTGCGCATTTAAAGTGAATTTCCGTTTTTAATCTCCAATTCCACGATTCCGTTCGCGATTCCGTGATCGCGGATTCCATAGGGCTCTATATTCCCACAGTTTTTAGTGTTTGATTATGGGAACAGATCATGCTATTTCCATAACCAATCATTAAAAACAGCGATAAACTACCTTCATCTGTAACTGGAGGCCACTGCCTAACATCATCAATCCAAGACATGTCTGCGTTATCAGTAACAAATGCTCCACGCTGCTGTGTTTGGGTTACTTGATGGAGCACCGCACACTCCAGTTATGGCTGGGCCACTAGGGGGCGCATATCCACAATATTTAAGTCAAAAAGGTGTATACAGCTGTCATTTTTTGCGCCACGCCCCTCCGCGCCCCACTGCCCATTGCTTGGCAACGCTCAAACTGTATGGCGTAATCGGACTTTGACAGTTATTGTCGTCACTAAATCTTTCAAACAGCAAAATTTAAGACATGAATCCAACAAAAACAACAGTCTGGCTGTTGTACCAGGATTTGAGTGAGGGAGAGTCAGAAAGAGAGGAAATAACGGTAGATGTGGGTGAGGAGGAATCGGTGGGGGGGTGGGGGCGGACCGATGACCCGTCATTTTTACCAGGTGATACGACATCAACTGAGGATGAGGAGGCGAATTTATGAAAAAGACCCCGGCTTCTATAAGTGAGGGGTCACCGCCACATACATTCAGTCCTCAGACACAGTGGAGGCTCGCGGAAATACTCTGACAGGTAAATTCAGAAGTCAAGCGTTTTAGTTTCCTCTGGTTCTAATCATTTGGTATTTTAGTGAGGCTACGACTCTGACTGATCTAATCATAAATATTTACATTGATCAGAGATCAACCTGTATGTGAGCTACATGAGACAGCCAAGGACGGAACCGTTTGGACCCATAAAGCTGGGACTGTGGACCGGGAGAGTCCAGTCCACAAAGTGTCCCGGTGGAGAGAGGCGGTCCAACTGCATATGCGCGCCGCAACATTGACAACCCTATGAATGCATGCATGTACTTGATGGACCAGGTGATACAGCACACCTGTGACTGTACGGTGGCGGAGCCACGCCGGTGGAGAGGAGGGCTGGGAATGGAGTCATGTGTGCGTGAGGGGGAGCGCGCAGCGTTAATCCATTTTTCCAAAATTATTAAAATATCTGTGATTGACATCTGAAATCTGTTGTTTTGTATCGTAAATAGTCTGTCATTCAATTGATGTTGTTTTCATGTTTGTTTAGCATACAGATCTTACAGTTTGTTGATGAACGTACCGATGTATTTATTTGTGTGGCTGAAAGAGAGAGCGCGCGCAGCGTTCTACCACGTAGAAAAAAAGCTAGCAAAAATATACATTTTAATCACTTATTTTGACAAGTGTCCATCATTATTATTTCAGAAATATTCAGGAATGAGCCACATTCACAACTATTAGAAATGACATGTTCGCATCACTGACGCTGTTGCAGCGATGGGCTTAAAATGACCCCCTCTGTGGTTCTAGGAAGTTTGGAATCTTGGCGGTTCTACTGTTAACTATTCTGTTGTGTAGTTATGAGGTTATTTACCAAAATGATCCATTTTGCTGTGGAGTAGATTCAGTGATGGACAAAACTGAAGACGGACGAATGCAAAAGTCCACTTGTCAATCGCTGGATTAGGCACATGCATAGTTTTATGACTTCCGGCAAACGACGTGCACCCAAAACAGGGGCCACTTTCCGATATATAATATATATCTAATAATAAACTTTGTTTCTAAAGTTTCTAAATAAACTTTGTTTCTAAGTTATTTAGATATGTTTACCTTGGTGACACATGACAAATGCGCAGAAATCAATTAAAAAAAA
>JAGFBZ010002040.1:0-105856 GCA_018398805.1 Hirundichthys speculiger | reverse complement strand
GGAAACTTCTCTGCTACTGTTAGCGATGCACGATAACTGTTTTTTAAAACCGATACCGATAACTTTCAGCTCCTAAAGGCCGATACCGATAACCGATAACACACACATATACCTAAGATCATTACGTCAATACTATGAACAAAACCAAAAATAGTTTTGACTTTTTAAATGAACAGATATTTATTTTTTCCAAAGAAAAACTAATGTCAAACATTTTCGTAAAGCTATCAAACAAACCTATTTAATATCTCACATCAACTTAAATAAGGTTCATTACTGACTGATATAAAAAATAAAGGCTCCTTGAACTGATGGAAATACATGCATCAGAATTACTAACTGAAAAAGATTAACATTTAAAGGATTTTGGCTTGTGGTTCCATTTAAATTAATACCTTTAATTAAAGTATATGAGGTTCAGTAGTTTTTATTTTTTAATCTCATGGAAGCTTTAGATGAGAGGAATGAGGGAGAGGGGAGGGGAGGCTGCTGCTGGCTTGCGCACGTTAGCATTAGCTTCCGTTAGCTCACGTTAGCGCGATTTCAAAACTCCATGGAAGTGATTGTTATGTTGTAGGTAGCCGATCGGGTTTGACGTATTAAAGCTTGTGCTTCCCTCCTCATAGAATTCGCTCGGAGGATTCATCACAAATAACCACCAAACTATCTTCTTCTGAAACTTTTTGTTTGTTGTGATCAGCACAATGCATGCTGCATTCAAGGTGTAATGTAAATTCCCACGTTCCCTCATTTGCTCGTCATTCTTTCAGCCTTTTCTATTCTTTTCTTTTTTTATGTGTAACATGTGGGAAAATACTGCGAATATCAATTCAAGTCAGCAACTACCAAAATGATGACTGAGTTAACGAGTTGTTTTCTGGCATGAGGGGGTATTCTTGATTTTCCTGATTGAGTAATCGTTTTTCTGATTATGGCGACGTCACTTGAACATAACATTCACTGCTGGTTATTCAAGGCTCAGAGGGAGCGAGGCACTACCGTGATGTCAAAAATATATATGTTATTGTCGTGATATTGGACTTATCGGGATGACGTCATAAATTCCTTTTATCGGCCTGATAGTTATCGTTCACTCCTAGCTACTGTGGTGTAAAACAGGAATGAAATGAGTTCACGCTCGGGGTTGTTAGTATCTCTGTGATCTGAGGAATCCTGCTTCTAAGAGACGTTCACCTTCTCTTGTTTCCCCTCACATCGCTGCTCTTTTCTCTCCTTTGCCAAAAGCTTCCAAAGCGAGTCTCCTGCTGCGCCTCCATCGACCAGCAGCTCCCAGAGCTTCTCTAACTGTAGAGATGAGGAACAAGCCCCGCCTCCTGCTGCATTTAACCTGGATCGCCTCGAAGCGGGCGACGGCATCTTTATCTGCTGGCTGCATATTGATCGGGGCGCTCGTTTTCTCCTGGGGATGAGCGGTTTTATTGATGGGTGCAGGAAAGTGAAATGTTGCCTCAGAGGAGCTGTGGTGTGAACAAATGGACTCATTAGATGAGCCCCAACAGCTTCTTCTTCTTCTTCTGCCTCTCCAGGGGTGATGCAGCTTTCTCACCACGAGCTAAAGGTTTTGCGTGCGAGACAAAAAGACAACAAAGAAATGAACAAAAGCACGAAAACGTCCGTTGTTCTGGATGAGGATGAGTTTGTGGTTTTGTCAGATCCACATGAGTTTTCATGGGTTTGCAGGCATGAGTGCATCTGCAGTTTTCAAAGTCTTCTTCTACAAGGACTTTTGAGGTTTGAACAGTTTGTTCTCTGTTGAGAGTTTATACTTGGGTTTTTTTTTTTTTTTCCTTTTTCTTTCTTTGGACATTGAATTTTGGCTTCTAACACACTTTAAAGTCAGATTTTACAGCTGCCTGAGTGGAGAAACCTCAATAAAGAAGCCTTCAATTTATGGTTCAAACCATCTGTTTGCCATAAAATGGTTTATTAATATAATTAGAGTAATAATGATGTCTCTCAGGATCTTTAACACTGTATGTCTTCGTTTAGAACTGTACTTTGAATAACACGAGTCAGATCTTGTTAACTATGGCTAATTTTCCGCGTTGTAGTCGGTTTTAACTGAAAACAAACTGCAGCACGTGAATTAAAACCTGCCCACATTAGCAGTCTAATGACAGTAATCACTGAAAGGCGTTTTCACGCGTCCTCCTGCAGCCTGCGTCACTTTAATCAGATTAAAACGCCGTCATTGGTGGGCAGATACACAAATGATCCAACTGTTGCCCCTCGCTACGTCCTGCAGGAGTAATGGAGGCACTTGGGACCTTTTAGAGCAAAAGCGTTTCTCGCTGGGTGTCTAATCAGATTATAATCCTCTGCTGACTGCGTGTCTTCAAACACAAATTGAATCACTGATCATTTGTGAAAGGAAAGTTGCTTTAAACACCATTTGGGATTAAAAATAAATATTGGAAGCGGTGTGACTGCAGACGACAGACTGGTCTAGAAAGACATTTAATTCAATCAAATCTGTAATCTAAAGATGCTGAGATACTTAATCTGAGGGGCCTTTGAGCAGCAGAGGAAAGTTACAGTGATATTATTAAAAGCAGCTTGGTTTTAATGAATATTAATGAACATATCTGCTGAACATTAACAGTTCTGGAGGGGAAAACGGATCAGCAGGAGGTCGGGACCAGCTGATGCAGAGAGGCAGGTATTTTAGGGTTTGCTTCTTCTTGCTGTCTGGGCGTTTCCCAACAGGAGACCCGTCACATGTCTGCCCACCAGGTACTCAGACAATCAATCTGAGATCTAAGTTCCCGGCCAACTCATGACACCATCCGTCTCTGGGGGCCTTAAACTCACTCTGGAAGTCTGCAGCTAATGGATTTTTGTGGTTGTCAACCACTCAAAGTGCTTTTTACACATTCACACATTCAAACAATGCTCTTTTAGCCACTTAGCTCTCTTCTCTGCTGAGTCCCGGCCGTGTGAATGAAGTGAGTCCATCAGGGGTAATGTGGGTTCACGCGAGGACCGCGAGGGCAGGAATCGAACCACCGACTGCCCTGCCTCTTAAACCACAGCCGCGCAGAATTTATTATTTATGTATTTAAATTTGAGATACACAGACTCGAGTTTTCTTCTCCAGACTCTGATCTCCAGTTTCCCTCCAGGCCTGACCTGCCAGGGTTTCCTCTCTAAGACGACTCTTTATTATGCATCAACCATTAAAAGGTAGCAGAAGCTGCAGGCCGTCCACTCAACCACCTTCACTCTCACCTTCTTCTTTAGTTTCATTTCATTTAGCGGCGATGGTGCCGTTTTGCTGTCCCGTTGTTCCCCAGAGCTTGTTTTTTACCCTGCAGACTATAGATTTTGCCATCTTTGGGTGTCGAATCATCAAGACGTTCTTACGTCAGAAAAACATGGAGTTTTTTGGACTTCGCACTGATCCTTTAACGAAGAAATAGAAGGTAGACGTGGTGCCGAGCTGTCGTCCAGAAAGCTATCGGTCCGTTCATCTCTAATTTACATTTCTGGTAGAACATGAAGGCCTGCTCTGCATGTTTTCATTCAAGGTAACTTCTTTGTATTATCATAGGTATAAAGTAGGGAGTCAGTCGTACAGGAGGTTGACGTCTCCGTTGATACGATGTGATCAGATCTCAGCATGTGGTGGAGAATTAAGACATGAATGTTTGGTTTGGAAACAAAGATGAAAATACAACCAAACAACTGATATAAATGCAACAAACTGTTATTTAAACCTAAAACATATGGAGGATGCTGGAAAGGTAATACAGTAATTTAATAATCAGCAATTAGAGTAGATTAGATTACTTTACTCATTACTAGATTACTAAATTGGATTGCAAATCAATGAATAATTTGGAAATTATAATGAAGATTTTAAAAAGTGTCAGAAAAGGTAAAAGGAGAGGCTAAATCAAGAAGATAAATGATTTAAAACACTTTAAAAAAAAGGATTTTGAAATGCAGATAAATAAAAATACAAATTAATCACTTACATTAATCTGTAAAGGATTTATTTTCTCTTTTTGATAAAGAATTTTCAAATAGGTTTTAAAACAAGAAAATAATGATAAATGATACTATTTATTTATGGAGTCCAGTTTAGTTATCTATATTTTTATCTCCTAATAAATTACTAAATGCTGTATTTCCCTCTCAGCGACACACCTCCGTATTAATTCTATCATTTATAGTTCAGCAGCATTCAATTAAACTTAAATTATCTGAGTGGAGCTGCTGAAACTGAAACTACATGGAAACTAAATCCATGTTCACGTCAGCTGTGAACACACGAACGGGTTTAATTTTCCAATTATAGATCTGCATGTCTTATCAATATGTGGATCGATATCTGATCCTAATACGAGGTCAGACGTAACTATGTAACACATGTAGGGAGGGAGTAAATAAGTCCTGAAAGAGTCTTTTCATTCTCAGTCTGGACCGTTAAGGGAACCAGGCTGGACTCTGAAACTGTCTGGATGATGTTGAGATGCTTAAAGCATTCATTCATTCATTCATTCATTCATTCATTCATTCATTCATTCATTCATTCATTCATGTTGTTCACGTCTCAGCATCAGACCAGTGAACATCAAAGCTGATGGAGAAGCTTCCTGCAATCATCTTTGGATGACTCGTTGTCTTAGAGGACACACTGGGATGTTTGGTGAATCGTAAAGAAAAAGTTTGTTCGAAAACAAATGACAGTGACAGGATTTCTGTTGCTAACATACATTTCTGTCTCTGTAATTACTTGTTTGCAACTTTGTCGCTGGCATCAGAGTTTAAATCTCCTCTGGTTTCACGTCTTTATTGCTCTTCGATTCTTCTGCTCTCTCGTTCCTCCTGACTTCAGCACCTGCATTGATTCAGAAAAGCTCTTCTCCGTGAAGCTCATTTGTTCCCCGGCCTTATTGTCTCGCGCTGCAGTTTTGACCTTTGACTACGCCGCTGATCTAGAGGATTATCAGTTAATCTGGGAGTTGTTCTGGCTTCGCCTGAGTGCAGATGTGCTTTCGAGCAGCTCGGCGCTCCCATCCTCAAGTCCTTTTGTCGCTTTTGTTTCAGGTGCAGATTAAAAGCTGCCAATGAGCCTGGGTTTTCAGAAGTAGCGGCGATGGCTGCTCATCGGATCATCCGGGTGAACAACAACCACATCCTCCCTCGGTGTAAGTCTGAGGGGACGCTCATCGACCTCAGTGAAGGAGTCGCCGGGGCAAGTCTCACTGATGTCAAAGGTCAGTGTTTTATCGTCGCATCGCCACCTTTTTGTTATTACTAGGGGTGCAAGATAACTGTTTTTTAAAACCGATACCGATAACCGATAACACACACATATACCTAAGATCATTACATCAATACTATGAACAAAATCAAAAATAGTTTTGACTTTTTAAATGAACAGATTTTTTTTTTTTTCCAAAGAAAAACTACTGGCAAGCCTCTCAAACATTTTCATAAAGCTATCAAACAAACCTATTTGATATCTCACATCATCTTAAATAAGGTTCATTACTGACTGATATAAAAAATAAAGGTTCCTTGAACTGATGGAAATACATGCATCAGAATTACTAACTGAAAAAGATTAACATTTAAAGGATTTTGGATTGTGGTTTCATTTAAATTAATACCTTTAATTAAAGTAAATGAGGTTCAGTGGTTTTTTTTTTTTTTTTTTTATCTCATGGAGGCTTAAGATGAGAGAGATGAGGGAGAGGAGAGGGGAAACTGCTGCTGGCTCACTCACATTAGCATTAGCTCACATTAGCGCGATTTCAAAACTCCATGGAAGCGATTGTTATGTTTTAGGTGGCCGATCAGGTTTGACGTATTAAAGTTTGTGCTTCCCTCCTCGTAGAATTCGCTTGGAGCATTCGTCACAAATAATTAGCCAACTATCTTCTTCTAAACTTTAACAAAGTTCCATACCATTGCCGCCATGTTTGTTGTGATCAGTACGCTGTGCTGCAGGCTGCATTCAAGGTGTAAATTCCCACCTTCCCTCGTTTGCTAGTCGTTCTTTCAGCCTTTTCTATTTTTTTCTTTTGTATGTGTAACATGTGGGAAAATACTGCGAATATCAATTTAAGTTAGCAACTACCCAAATTATGACCGAGTTAACAAGTTGTTTTCTGGTATGAGGGGGTATTCTTGATTTTCCTTATTGAGTAATCGTTTTTCTGATTATGCCGACGTCACTTGAACATAACATTCACTGCCGGTCATTCAAGGCTCAGGAGGAGCGAGGCACTGCTCTGTTGACAAAAATATATAGATGTTATCGAGGCTATTCGTCATGATATCGGACTTATCGAAATGACGTCATAATTTCCTGTTATCGGCCCGATAGTTATCATGCATCCCTAGTTATTACAATTTGAAAAATGGGTAAATTGCTCAGTTAGAGCTTTGAACCTTTCTGCAGTTCAATTGTTGGGTTGTAAGTGGAGTTATTCCTTTTCAGGACCTTTCACGTAGCTGATTTCACTCCATTGCATCTTTGTTTGTATGCCCCATTTCACTAACGAGGTGAACTAAAAATAGTAAATTACGTAGTTAGTTTGCTCAAATATACTTGAAAAAATTTTAGAGTTGTTTTTTTTTTCTTTTGCTGCCATTCAGGACTCCTTTTTAAAGTAAAGCTGAGGCACGAACCCCTTTGGGCGTAAATTCCTTCGTGACCCGTTGCACCACAACCTATGTGTTACAACTGATCCACCTGATCTGATCATGAGATTAGCACTGTTTACTGCAGCGCAGCCAACAAGTACACTTATCCAAAGAGAGGACGAAGCAGAAACAAAACACGTTGCAATCAGCACAAACACAACTCTGCTCTCCTTCTCTTCCAGTGCCTTCTCCCAGTGCCTTAAAGCTGGACACTCAAGCCTCCTATGGAGCCGCACAGGAAGTGGTTGCCATTAAGGATTATTGCCCAAGCAGCTTTACCACGCTGAAGTTCTCTAAAGGGGACCGCCTCTATGTGCTGGACACATCGGGGGGAGAATGGTGGTACGCCCACAACAACACCGAAATGGGGTACATCCCAGCCGCCTACGTCCAGCCCGTCAACTTCAGGAACTCTTCCTTAAGCGACAGTGGGATGATCGACAGTATTGGGGAGGGGTACGAGGAGGGGTCAAAGGAGTTTGGAGGTCTTGGTGAGTGGATGGGGATGAGCCTGAAGTCCTCCACGTTTTACAAAAACAGCCCTTTATCTGTTAACTCCTTTAACTGGCCGTTAGATCAAAACTACAAGGATGTCAGTGTGAGGAACTCGGCAGATCTAATTCACTTTGATGCTTTAGCATCACCGTCATCAAACACTAGCACAGTCGTGAGCAATGGCTTCAGCATTAACAACATCAACCCCGCCAGCCCAAACCAGGAGGTTGTCCTGAACCTTCAGAGAGATAATCCGTTTTTTAAAAGTAAACGCTCCCACAGTCTGTCGGAGCTGTCCGTCCTGCAGGCGCAGTCAAATCCAGTTTCACCTCCATCTGGCTTCTTCACGGGCCTTAAGGCTCCGTCACCAGAGCAGTTTCAGAGCAGAGAGGACTTCAGGACTGCCTGGTTGAACCACAGGAAGCTAGCCCGGTCTTGCCATGACCTCAACTCCTTGGGCCAGAGTCCCGGATGGGGTCAGACCCAGCCAGTGGAGACCAACATAGTATGCAGGTTGGACGGTAACGGAGGGGTTGTCCAGCTTCCAGACACCGACATCAGCATACATATCCCTGAAGGTCATGTCAGCCTTGGAGACTACCAGCAGATCTCCATGAAAGCTTTACTTGACCCCCCTCTAGAGCTCAACAGCGACCACTGCTCCACTGTGACGCCTGTGGTGGAGATTAAACTCAGCAATATGGAGATAAAGTCTTTCATAACGCTAGAGATGAAAGTTTCAGTAACTGTGAAGAAGGAGAGTTATCACACCGCTGAAGTTCTTTTTTGTGTTCGTAGTGACTGTAAGGAAGGGCCGTACACACCTATCCCCAATGCTTACATTTACAAGGATACAGTCCAGGTGCAGTTAGACAGCCTGGAGCCGTGCATGTATATCGCCGTCGTGGTTCAGTCACGGTGCGTGGGCCACAATGCAACAGTGTGGGACCACGTGCAGAGGAAGGTTACCCTGGGTGTATACGGACCGAAGCACATCCACCCTTCATTCAAGGCAGTCGTGGCCATGTTCGGACACGACTGCGCGCCCAAAACCTTGTTGGTCAACGAGGCGGTTCGGCAGGCCGCCTCGACTCCGCCGGTGGCCCTCCACCTGTGGGGAAAGCACCAGTTTGTGTTGGGATTCCCTCAGGACCTGCAGGTTGGATTGTACTCCAACATGTCCAACTACCAGGTGAAGGCAGACGAGGGCGCCGGGGTGATTCAGGGATTTCACGTAAAACTGGGCAAAATCAGCAGGCTCCTCTTCGTGATCACATCACACAACATGAGCGGCATCGCAGATTTCACTCTCAGGGTCCAGGTCAAGGATGCTCTCGAGTGCATCCTCACCCAGTTCTGTGTCCAAACTCCACAGCCGCCACCTAAAACCCGGAGCCAGGATTACAGGCCAGAGGAGGTTTTTGAAGAAGAGAGAGGTGGATAAAATTGTCCTGTCGCCACTGGCTGTTACCTCAAAATACCCAAAGTTTCAGGATCGGTGCATTACCAACCTGAAATTTGGCAAACTGATAAAAACGGTGATCAGGCAGAACAAGAACACCTATCTGTTGGAGTACAAGAAGGGGGATGTGATTGCTTTGCTCAGTGAGGAGAAGATCAAGCTACGAGGTCAGCTGCGGACCAAAGAGTGGTACATCGGATACTATCAAGGGAAGATGGGGCTCGTTCACGCTAAGAACGTTTTGGTTCTGGGTAAGGTCAAGCCCATTTACTGGTGTGGGCCAGACCTGACGACAACAGCGCTGCTGGATCAGATCCTGAAGCCTTGCAAGTTTTTAACGTACATCTACGCGACCGTGAGGACAGTTTTAATGGAGAACGTGGGTAACTGGAGGGCGTTTGCAGACGCCCTTGGATATGGGAATTTGCCGTTGAATTATTTTTGCCGGACCGAGCTAGACAACGAACCGGAGAAGGTGGCGTCAGTTCTGGAGAAACTGAAAGAGGAGTGTATCAACATGGAGAATAAGGAGCGGAAGTCCTTCCAGCGGGAGCTCATGATGGTAAGACCTAATTAATATTTCAGTCTAAAGGTACTAAAAAACATTTTTCTAAGTGAATTAAGACCCAAGCAAAGGTATGAATAGACATCAGTGTGCACCAGCGGGATGGTCAGAGTGATTTTATTTGTGTGACGTGATGTCAAGACCCATTTTCAGGAAAGTGTCAGCATTGACTTCCTTATAGGGGTGTGAAAAAAATCGATTTGGCAATATATCGCAATTTTCGGCCGCCCAATATAATAACGATTTTTCAGCTCCTAATATCGATATCGTCAGTATTAGGGATGCACATGGTTAACCGTTTAACCGTTAACCAATAACAGTAACTCTAACCGATTAATACTAGCGGTCAATTTTGTTTTTTAGCTACGTAATTCAATCAACTCATGGGGGCGTGTCGACAGGTGCAACAGGCCTCTGAATGGTCAATTCTACATCCGCGTAGAAATGAGCGCGTCAAAAAAAAATGAGGAAGTACCCACATCTGTACGATTCTGGTTCTCCATACTACAAAGACAGCACATATTCTAGTAAATCATGGAGGGAGACTGCGATGAATGTGGGTCTAGATACGGCCGAGACGGTGAGGAAGTGGAAAAACGCATGAGATAAGTTTAGTAAGTTTAGCTAGTTAGTGATTGTCGCTCTTGCGTTGTGGCGTGGAATAACATAGCGGAGACCGCGCTAGTATAAATCAAAAGTGACGGCGGCATCTCTGCGACAAGCTAACGGCGACACATTGCCGCGAGAGTATACACGGGGAAGTGTCCGCATGTGTCCACGACAACGCGCACAACATCGCGGCAGCCAACCCTCCTGGACTTATTGGTTAACGGTTATTAATCGTTAAAGGGCGTCGGTTAACGGTCATAAAAAAAATCCAGAATGTGCTTCCCTAGTCAGTATGTTCTAATAGTTACTTAAATGTGCAAAAACACTAAGAATAAACAATAAATAGGTTGTTTTGAAGCAAATAGTTTTGACTCAATTTGTCCTCTGAATGATCAATATCATCTGATGAACATATACAGCAACTTGATTTTTCATCTCTGCTTTTAATTTTGATATTAACTGGGTAGAATATCGCAATATATCGTGATATCACGATATCGTCATAATATTGTATTGCGAGGTTCTTGCCAATACTCACCCCTACTTCCTTAACTGAGGCTGACCACAGTTGCAAGTAAGCAGTTTAATTTAAAACTGGCAGCAGCTGATGCGTTTATGATCTTTGCCTGGGTAGATAACTACATCTAAGCTGTTTTAAGATATGAGCAGTTTATGTTCTATTTTAAGGCCTTAATATATGTTCTTGTTTGTTTGTGGAGTTAATTCGTCAGCAGCTGAAACACCACAATAATCTCTCTGTGCCTGAAACAATAAACTGGACTTAAAAGATGAAAAAAAGAAAACCTGAATCATCTTTTCAGTCATCAGGTGCTCAAAAACTGAAAAAGCTAAAGCGAGAGCAAAAGATCTTTAAAAAGTAGCAATTTTCAGGTGTTTGACACAGGAAAAGGCAAGTATTTCCCTCTATAATCCTTTAGGAGAGCCATTTATCACTGAAGTACCCCAGAAGCGTAAAACTGGTGCTATTCTTCATTCCAGCTCAGGAAAAATATTCACTGCTCAGATTAACTGCAGAGAAAAATGTCCTGCAGTAACATATCAACAAGCAGCTGCTTTTATTCTGAAATGATGTTCATTTTTACATGACATTAGTTCACTGCTGCATCCCTGATTTATATTTGCTGCGGCAATTGAATCAAATTTCCTAGAAAAGCACAGCCTGTCACTGTTTGACTGATCTGCAACATGATTTTTTTTTTTTCCCGCCCTTCAGGCTGTGCTGTTTTGTGTGTCACGTTAAACGTGGTGGGGGTTTGACTCCTTAGGCTCAGTCACATGAATGGTAAACAACTTGTCTTACATTGCGAGGTGGCTCACAGGGGGAAACAGCCATCACATGAAAAATGACGCAGGGGAGGAAGGAAAGGAGAAGCATAAATATAAACCTTAACATTTGCATTTTTTTTTTTTTTTGGTGAAAACAGCTCTGTTGGAGTAACGCTCGGAGGCCTGTTTCTCTTCTGCAGCAGCACCGGCTGTTCCCTGCGGGGAGAAAAGTATTCTCGAGGCGTTTCCCCCACCGGCCTCTACAATTCAAAAAGTACTTTCCCGAAGTTACTGCTGTTTCAATGGGGGCAGAGTTGATGAAGCGTGTACACACCGTTTTTGCAGCTGCAGGTTTCAGCAGCTGGGTGTAAAGTGTCCTGTTAAATGTGACTTTCGCTGCAGCTGTTAAAATAAATTGAGAGTGCATTTGCTGAAGATGCATTTTTCTTCAGTGTTAACCAGAGAAACTCAGCTGCAGCTACAAACTGTCAGTTCCATCATCTCAGCGTGTCCAAAGAGAAAGAAGCATCGCTAATGTTTTATTAAGGCTTTTATTCTGGAGGCTGTGCTGAGGCTTTTTTTTTTCTGTCTGTGAGCACAAAAAGTGTTGTGGCTTTCATAGCGCTTCATCCTTGACTCCAGCCAGCGTCGTGATTTTTCATGTTTACTGGAAGAATGAAACAAACAGTCGAATGTCCTTAATTGTTGTCCTGTATTTTTATTCAGAAGTCAGAAACAGAAACATTGTGGTTCTTTTCTTTCTTTAGTGGCACTAATATTAACTTTATGTTAATTCATGTTGCATTTTAATTAGCTAGAAACTAGAGATGTTTCAATACCATTTTTCCCTCTCAATACCAATTCTTGAGCTGTGGGTATCGGCTGATACCGACTACAGATCCGAGTATGATATTAAAAAAAATTGCAACGTAATATCATTATCATTGTTGTAAAACATGAAAATACAGCAAATCCAAGGCATTTATGTCTATATTTATTTCGAAATAGAACAGTAAAAAACAGTATTGCAAAATGCAGATGGGATTGAACTAAAATAAATATAGAAACAACTATTTTTAAATAAAACAGCATTTTTAATAAAATAGTGTCAGGCAATAGTGCAACAGCAACTTTCAAAATGCGTTGAACAACAATTCAAAGCGATAATTTGCATGGCAGCATTGAAGAATGCAGCGAAATTTCGAGGGCTTGAAACAAAAGAACGATTGAATTTTAAATGAAAATTCAATGAAAATTAAAAAAATTCCTTGAATTTTCAATGAAAATTGAAAATTCATTGAAAAGTCCTTGAATTTTCAATGAAAATTCAAAGACTTTTTAATGAATTTTCAATGAAAATTCAAGGGGAGCGATTTTTTTTGAAGATTTTTGATGAATTTTGCTTAAATTCAGCAAATTTCGTCCTAGTTTCTTTTTGCTGGTAGTGTCACTGAAGTAACCAGTAAACAAATCATAAAATAAATATAATAAATATACATTACTTGATTGGTTGGTTTTGATTTTTGCGGGATCGGAGAAATTTCCGATACTTGTATCGAAACTGGAACAACACTGCTAGTAACTAGATGGAGTCATAGAATTTCTAAAACCCTCAGAAAATTATATCAGGTAGCCTTTGGTCGCAAGACCAGTGAGACAGCTGTCTCAAATCACTACCACTGAATGACATATGACGGCTGATTTGGGTGGAAGATCAAAGATTTCTCTACGATTCTTTCACAACAGTGGTTTTGTGTCTGTAACAGCCTGAAATCGTGCAGCATTTAGGGCCCAGAGGACAGTATTTAAATGCTGCTTCCAAGGTAACTATGATGTCAGTGGTGGCAACTTTTCATCCCTGCCTGACCAAAAAAAGATCACCTCGATAAAACCACCCAAATAAGTGAAGAGCTTTGTATTCGTTAATATGTTTCTCTTGGGATCAAGTCATTGAACCTCAACTGATGCAGTGAGCTGCTTCTCATTCTTTTAAAAACTACGTTAGAAGACACGTGTGTATGTGTTGCTCTGTTTTATCGGTTCAAATTAATGGTCTGCATGACTTGAAACTAAGGAGCTGCCTGAAACTACTAAATGCAGGTTAAAAACTGACCTGTGCTTTCTTAACGGACAGTGGTGAGTCATTAACCTCAAGGAAGAAAAAGAAATCTTGATCCAGTTTGTTGATCACTTCAGGATCTGGTGAAATGCTCTGAAAGAAAATCAACAGGTGAACTCACTAAAATGTTTGATAGTGAATGTAAGGACATTTCCAGAAGCTCAATGTGAAGAGAAATCAAGGACCAAGCAGCTAAGCAGCTGTCCCTGGGAAACCCCAAGGAAAACAGAGTCCAGATTTACTCTGTTCCAGAGTAATGGACACGTCAGGTCGGGCCTGTGGTGGCGATGTCATTATTTAGGGTTGCTTTAGTTGGTCAAGTCCAGGTTCATCATCATTATTGTCACATTGACACTACCAGCCATATTGATCAATTATGAAACAATTCTGATTTGCCGAGTTATGCCTGCCAGCAAATGTTCGATCAGCCTCATGAATTCTGATCTTCGGCAAAATTCAAAAGTACTTTATTTCTCCCCAGAGGTAAATTAATTGTAGCAGTAGTTGTCTTGATTAATTGTAAAAGGTTCCAGCTGAATTCAGGAAGGATCTCCTGTAGAAGTCTATGTTTCTGAAGATCTGAAGATCCTCTGACTGAAGACACTGTTGCTGAATCTCTGTGTTGTTTAGAGGATGTTCAGGGTCGTCCATGATGTTCTTCATTGATGAAGTATCCTCCTTTGGTCCATCAGCTCCAGAACAGAACCAGCCTTCTCTATCAGCTTGTTTAGGTCCTTTAAGTCTCTGGCACTGATGCTGCTCCTCCAGCAGATGACTAGATACGACTGAACTCTCCACAACAGACTGATAGAAGATATGAAACATCTGACTGTAAACACTGAAGGACCTCAGCTTCCTCCAGAAGTAAAGTCTGCTCTGTTCCTTCTTCTAAACAGCATCAGTGTCTCCAATCCAGTCTGTTGTCCAGGTGAACACAGAGGTATTTGTACACCTCCACCACCTCCGCTTTATCTCCTTTGATGGAAATGCTGTTCGATTTGTTCCTGGTCCTCTAAAAATCCACAATCATCTCCTTTGTCTTCTTCACATTAATGATTAGATTATTGTCTCCACACCACAAAGTGGTCCACCAGTTCTCCGTCCTCAGTCTCTGGTATTTCTGCAGGTGTCAGGTCTGGTTCTGGAGGTCTGAGGTGTCCAGAGTGAAGGTTAGTGGTGAGAGTACAGTGCCCTGTGGTGCTCCTGAGCTGCTCAGACACTCAACCATTCAGTCTGACCAGCTGTGGTCTGTTAGTCAGGTAGTCAGTGATCCAGGTGATTGTGGAGGCATCCACCTGTGTCTTCTGGAGTTTCTTTCATAGTAAAGCAGCTGGATGGTGTTAAATGGACTGAAGGAATCTAAGAACTTGATCCTCACAGAGCTGCTGTTTTGTCCAGATGACTGTGGGTTCTTCATGTACTGAAACAGAAATCTTATAGAAATCAAGTGGGTTCACGTCATCCAAGAACTTTATTCTCTATAATATACCAGTGTGTGATGATCATTGCAGGTACTTCAGAGGATATTTTCATATCTGAACGTTTATCTGTAGCTGTGCAAAATCACTGAAGGACTATAACAGCGTCCTCTAGTTGGGATCGGGAAGTTTTCATCACCAACGAAATGACAATTACCAGAACAAACCTGCATACACATTTATTCATTCTGACATAAATTTATTTGAACAGGTAGCAGCAACGCAAATCTGACCTTGAATAAAGTTCAGTTGCTCAACTAGACGGATACTTTGGTGTTTTTAACAGCTTTCCTGGAGAGGTTCTTAAATTTTATGCATCTATTTATGCTTTAGGCTTCCCTTGTGGCCATTACTTTATAGTTGAGGACAAGGATTTCTCTACTAATATATTTGCAGCCTGTATAGCTTTGTTTTATAGTCGAAGTGGACCTTTTTTTTTTTCTGTTTTTTTATTTTTTGAGACAAAGCACATACCGCAGTGTAATAATGCTGTCACCACTTATTTGTGGTGTATTTTATTTTACTTTTTTATGCATCTTTGTTTGGACATCAGGTTTTTGTCCTTCTGGATTTTATATTTCATCTGGATCCTCTCATGAAGCTCCTGCCTCTAAAAGTTCCTCAGACGTCTTCCCAAACTGTTGCCATGCAGCTGCAGGAAGAAGTGGCATCGAGCCACGCGGGTGTGAATTACTGAAGTTTCCCGTTGATGGAAGAAATAGCCTGTCTTATGTAATTTTTACTCAATAAATCACGTCCGACGCTGAGAACCACTGGCCTCACATCCAATTAGCAAACAAAGCATTCACTGTTTTTTCTTAATGACCTGGTTGTTACTGTATCCGGACAAGAGCTGCCGACAAAATACCAGATCCATATAAATCTGTGTGTTTAAATCAGGCACAAAGGAGAATAAACGTCCTTAAATCACTCAGAGGCTCCTTCTGTTGGGACTATGATTTTCACTGAAGCTAATTAAGAAGAAACGTGAGGAGCAGATGATTGATGACATATGAAGTCAAAGGTGACCTGTGGAGTGAGACTCCACGTCCTGATGAGACGTCTCATTGTTGAATGATTCATTGTCTGGACCTGTGGTTTCTGTAACCAGAGAGGAAGAAGCAGGAGAAATGGATGGATCCAGAAACGAGAGTCTAGACGCCTACAAAGGTTTCCTAGGACGAGGACACTGAATGAGAGGAGTGGTCTTTGTTCCTCAACCTCCCTTAGACGTCCCTTACACACACCGTTTTTTAGTTTTCCATTTTAAAACCATTTCAAGAAGCCAGAGCTGAGAGGCAGAACAAGAAAGAAGAGGAGAGTAAAGTTGTCCCTTCAAGAACAAAAGCTTCTTTTACTTTCTAGAGAGCATCTGATCTCAGTTTCTGATCAAACAGACACAAGCAGCTCAAGTTTCAGGGCAGGAAGATGACGAGTCCACGGACCTTTGAGAGGGAAGCCCGAGTTTCACATGACACCATCAGTTCATTTTTCTTTCCGTCACTGTTTAAAAAAAAGAAGGAAAAAGATCATAGCTTTGCATAGACTGAGCCTTTCAGAGTCCGGCCCTCATCTCTGGTGGATTGGTCCAGACCTTCAGTCCACTGAAGATCTTTAGGATGTGCTCAAGAAGACTTTACACAGCAGTCCAGTTCTCCCACCAGCAGCATCCTGGTAGAGCAGTTCATCAGAAATTAACCCGACATTTTAGAGCCTGTAACCCAGCTAATTAATTATTTCAGTCATTTAGAATTAAAAAGGAGTCAATACATGAGTGGAAATGGATCATCTGTGTTTCCCTTCACTCATTTTTCACAGATATTTACTCTTTCAGCAGTTGAGCATTTATTGCAGCTGAAACCTCGTCAGACTGGACAGTTTCATCCTCAGTAAAAGATAGCAGAAGCTGCAGGTGTGTAAAGACAGCAGAGGCTGCAGGTGTGTAAAGACAGCAGAGGCTGCAGGTGTGTAAAGACAGCAGAGGCTGCAGGTGTGTAAAGACAGCAGAGGCTGCAGGTGCGTAAAGACAGCAGAGGCTGCAGGTGCGTAAAGACAGCAGAGGCTGCAGGTGCGTAAAGACAGCAGAGGCTGCAGGTGCGTAAAGACAGCAGAGGCTGCAGGTGCGTAAAGACAGCAGAGGCTGCAGGTGCGTAAAGATAGCAGAGGCTGCAGGTGTGTAAAGACAGCAGAGGCTGCAGGTGTGAAAAGACAGCAGAGGCTGCAGGTGTGTAAAGACAGCAGAGGCTGCAGGTGTGTAAAGATAGCAGAGGCTGCAGGTGTGAAAAGACAGCAGAGGCTGCAGGTGTGTAAAGATAGCAGAGGCTGCAGGTGTGTAAAGACAGCAGAGGCTGCAGGTGTGTAAAGACAGCAGAGGCTGCAGGTGTGTAAAGACAGCAGAGGCTGCAGGTGTGTAAAGACAGCAGAGGCTGCAGGTGCGTAAAGACAGCAGAGGCTGCAGGTGCGTAAAGACAGCAGAGGCTGCAGGTGTGTAAAGATAGCAGAGGCTGCAGGTGTGAAAAGACAGCAGAGGCTGCAGGTGTGAAAAGACAGCAGAGGCTGCAGGTGTGTAAAGACAGCAGAGGCTGCAGGTGTGTAAAGACAGCAGAGGCTGCAGGTGTGTAAAGATAGCAGAGGCTGCAGGTGTGTAAAGACAGCAGAGGCTGCAGGTGTGTAAAGACAGCAGAGGCTGCAGGTGTGTAACGATAGCAGAGGCTGCAGGTGTGTAAGAAAGCAGCAGAGGCTGCAGGTGTGTAAAGATAGCAGAGGCTGCAGGTGTAAGATAGCAGAGGCTGCAGGTGTGTAAAGACAAAGCAGAGGCTGCAGGTGTGTAAAGATAGCAGAGGCTGCAGGTGTGTAAAGACAGCAGAGGCTGCAGGTGTGTAAAGATAGCAGAGGCTGCAGGTGTGTAAAGACAGCAGAGGCTGCAGGTGTGTAAAGATAGCAGAGGCTGCAGGTGAGCTCTGCTGGATTTATTGGCTTCATTAAACTGATCATGTTTCAGGAAGGTCATGTTGGATTAAGTTTTGTTGATTTTTTTTTTTTTTTTTGTCCCAGACTTCCTGGTTGTTGTTGTTTTAATGAATTATTCGCACCCTACAGATTGTGCTTTATTTCCATTCTCTCTTTATTCTTTAAGATGTTTCTGTACTCACCCTGGGAAATGCACAGACTGTAATGATCCATCAGTACATTGATTTCATGATCAGTGATCCATTTGCATCAATACAGAAAGAAAATGTCAGATATTGGTACCTGGAATCGTCATCAATGCATGTTATCAGGTGGCCTTTTTTGTTTTTATTAAAGGAGCAGATCAGTCAAATCTGTTATTTTAGCTCCATCACTGAAGTTTGATAAAGATGGAAGTGATTCAGTCAACAACATCGTCTCATATCGATCGCTCTTGAATCTAACTTCATTAAAATCTGAGGGTTTTGGATTTCAGCAAACACTGAATGGTCATCAGGTTACTGGATGTAATATCGTATCGTGATCAGATTTGTGGTTTATACTCACTGATCATCTCTGCTGGGCTTCATTTGTGTCTGTTGCTCATGAACATTAGTTTTTAGACGGAACCATCCAACCTTCTGATTAAAGGACAGCCCCAACTCAACAAAAAAAAAAAAAGAAAAAAACATGTGATTTTTAATTATGATTTGGTACTAATGCAGTATTATTTTCCCTCTTTCCTTCCTTAGATGATAACTTTAAAAAATGACAGCAGCTGCAGTTTAATGTCTTGGATGCTCAGCCGTCCTATGATGTGTCCAGGATATGATGCCAAATAAAGTCATTGTGATGCAGGACAGTGTTTGTCATCTGTGGTGTCACCTGCAGTTATGGGGGGGCAGTAAGCACCTCTCTCTCTACACATTTGTAATACTAGAGGCTGATCTGATTCCATAATTCTCCCCCATGTCCTCTTTTTAGTTTTTTTTTTACCCCATATCTTTTAGTTTCAGCTGGTTTTCACTGAACAACAGCACCTGCTAATCTTTCAGTCTTTAGTCTCCTGCGACCACGTGTGTGGAGCTAATCAGTTTAATGTGAGGTATTTGGTTAATGGAGGCGTCTGGCCAGGCAGGATCACCCTGTTGGGAGCCAGACACATTCAATTATACATCAGCTGCAGGCTGAAAGGGCTGAAACGTCTCAGTGACATGGTTGTTGTTGAGGACATGTACAATCTCCACAGTTGCTTTTCCTGGCAGGAAAGCCTGAAACGTTTCAAATGAGCAGGGCTCCATCACTGCTCCAGCGTTTACGACTCTCTCCTCCGCGTGAGCCGACAGGTGTTCCCGAGAAATACGAGCCGGCATTGATCAGGATGGACATGGGCGCCTGGGGCGGGGGGCATCCGACACCGCCCCCCCGCCAGATCTTTTAAGGTATCGAGTCACAGACAGCGGAGGATAAATTGAGAGAGCTTGTATTTTGCCGGGGGAGGAGAGTGCTGTTTAATAATAGATCCCAGCAGAGGCAGGGGACATTATCAGTCCTCCCATCTGAAACCCGAGCCGCCCGGGTCCTTCCCTGTGACAGCCATAAAATCAGCCCGTTAATTCAGCCGTGAATATTCAACAGCTCGTTGTTTCCTCCGGAGCTGCTGCAGCTTTATTAGACTACAAACGAGACACGTGGGATCCTGGAGCTCTCAGCTGCAGAGGTAATCAACCCTGAGAGGAGACTTTACTGCTCACAAACAAGCCTTTCTCAAATTAAGTCCTTACAGCCCCCCACCCTGCACACCGGGGGGGTTTCACACAAATTACAACAGACACCGAGTAGCTAGAAACAAAAAAAATCTGAAAAGACACATTAAAAAGTAGCAGAGAAAGCATTAAGAGCTGATTTTCTCTGTTATTAGATTCTTTTCTTTTTACAATAAAAAGAAGATTCAGAATTAAGTTCTGAATCAGAGCCAGAGTCTTTAAAATAATGTTGGTAAAATGCATCTAAACTCAAGTGTTGCATCATTACATTTGATTGCAAAAAATGTTGCAGCGGCGCGACAAACCCACTGTTAATGAAGACTTCCTCATTAATTAAGACTAAACTAGATTCAGAGGTTTCCTGCATCAGTATTAATAAAGATATGCTCATTTAGAAAAATGTCTTACATGACAAATTCATTTTTATCCAATAAAAAAAAAATTGTATAATTACTCACTGTGACTGTGTCTATGAAACAAATCTAGAAATAAATACTTTCTAAGTACATGTGTAGATGAACTATTATATTTTTGGCTTTTGTTTTATTTACTTCAGGAGACTTTTTCTCCAAATGTCACATTTAATCAAACATTTACACATTATGACAAATGTTTATACGTATTTATTTCTGTTTGTTGAGAATTTAATACATTTATTTCACCTCCAGTTCACTTTATTGGAATTGGAATAATTAAAGTGGATGTCTAATTAAAGACAATCCAGTTCAGACCATCTCACTGTAACTCAGTTAATCCACTTGGTTCCACGAGAGTCCAGATTCAAAGGTCAAATAATGCCAATTAGGAATCTCTCTTCGGTGAAATCCTGCATCCGGAACAACAGAAAAACTTAACGGGCCTTAAAAACCTCCAAAACAACCAGACTCAGAGACTCATCTGCTCTGAGATGATAGAAAAGAGATGCCATCAAAAACATGGACCAGGGATGAGTGTCTGCGAGACACGAGAGAGCAATGACAACTGAAATAATACTGACATAAACATACAAGAAGAGTCGAGAGAACAGAGAGGACAGAGTGCAGTGCATCATGGGAGTGTCCTCAGCAGACGAGGTATGATAGCAGCAACACTAAAGGCACTCAAGCCAGTCCGAACTATGATCTTTTTCAAAAAGGAACGTCTTTCACCTGATTACCTGAGGAGGTGGTGATCTTTCACCACCTCCCGGTCTACTGTAGGAACCATCTCCTGGTCTACTGTAGGAACCATCTCCTGGTCTACTGTAGGAACCATCTCCCGGTCTACTGTAGGAACCACCCCCCGGTCTACTGTAGGAACCACCCCCCGGTCTACTGTAGGAACCACCTCCCGGTCTACTGTAGGAACCACCTCCCGGTCTACTGTAGGTCTACTGTAGGAACCACCTCCCGGTCTACTGTAGGAACCACCTCCCGGTCTACTGTAGGAACCACCTCCCGGTCTACTGTAGGAACCACCTCCCGGTCTACTGTAGGAACCACCTCCCGGTCTACTGTAGGGTAGGAACCACCTCCCGGTCTACTGTAGGAACCACCTCCCGGTCTACTGTAGGAACCACCTCCCGGTCTGTACGTCTACTGTAGGAACCACCTCCCGGTCTACTGTAGGAAACCGCCTCCTGGTACTGTCCACCCCCTGTACTGTAGGAACCATCTCCTGGTCTACTGTAGGAACCATCTCCTGGTCTACTGTAGGAATCACCTCCCGGTCTACAGTAGGAACCATCTCCTGGTCTACTGTAGGAACCACCTCCTGGTCTACTGTAGGAACCACCTCCCGGTCTACTGTAGGAACCACCTCCCGGTCTACTGTAGGAACCACCTCCCGGTCTACTGTAGGAACCACCTCCCGGTCTACTGTAGGAACCACCTCCCGGTCTACTGTAGGAACCACCTCCCGGTCTACTGTAGGAACCACCTCCCGGTCTACTGTAGGAACCACCTCCTGGTCTACTGTAGGAACCACCTCCTGGTCTACTGTAGGAACCACCTCCCGGTCTACTGTAGGAACCACAAGTAAACCTGCAGTCTGAGAGCAGGGTTCTCTGCTGGGAAGATATGGATCCATAGTTCCTCTAAGGGGTAGGAGAGCTGAGGCAGCAGCATCCACAAGAAGTCCTTTATTTTGTCCAAAACATAAATAAACTTAACTGAGGTGAGTCCTTTGAGAAACAGCAGGGAGCCAACAGGAGCCAAGACCAGCAGGATGATGAAGAGACCATGACGGGTCTGAACTGAACAGACGGACCAAAGACAAAAGCATCTATACAGACAGGGGCTGATGGGACACAGGTGAAGATGAGACGCAGGTGAAGATGATCATGCCAGACGGGACCAGGGAAGTAAAACAGAACTCAACACACAAAGACACAGACTTTCAAAGTAAAACAGGAAGTAACAAAACAGGAGACAAGAAACCAGGAGAAGCCAGAACAATCCCAGAAACCAAAGCACCTGACCCTGACATGAAGGAACCCACAGGGCTTCATCTGTGACGTTTCATTCTATAAATCTGAGCACAGACGACAGGATTGTGGGAATATTTGTCCTCCGACTGAACATTTGATGCTCGCATCTGTTTTTATAAATTTCAACTCAAGCTGCCAAAACAAATTTCCGAGCGTCGCACCGCTCGTCTGCTTGTTTGTATTTCTGTCATTTCTTCCTTCTTCCCGTCTGTCTCCGTCTCATATTCCCTCCCACCCTGAATCCTCTCCGTTTCCACGTGTCAGCATCGTCCATCCTCCTCCTCGTCTTCCGCCAGAGCTTCTGGAAGTGAAGCTCATTTTTCTGACAGCCACCCGGTCAGCTGTCAGCTCCGTCTGCCCGTCTGTCCGTCAGCTCCGGGGGCTTCGTCTTGTTGCTGTAGTGTCTTGTAGAGCGGTAGAGAGTGTTTTTCTATTTTTAGATCAGAATCTCATTGTTAGTTATTAACCTGGAAACGGAGATCTAAACCAGGCTGGAGGCAGATGAGGAAATAAAACATGGTAGAACAGACGCTGTTTTAAAGGTCTGAAGACACTAATGCTCTTCTACTTTTGGTAGCCAGTTCTGCTAAGATGCTGCTCTACAGAACTCAAGTGTGTGTTAACACAATGCAAAGTGGGAAAGACATAAGCAATGATCTTGGAGAGCTGTTGCAGCATTAAACTCAGGAAACTCTGGCCTGCAAACATACAGAAAAAAAGAGAAAAAAGGGCAAAACAGCACAACAAACCACAGGAAAGAAAATGGAGCCCAGTTACAGTAACAAGGTGCTCCTAATTAACTATGGATTCAGCTAAAGGAGGAAAAAGGGAGGAGGAAAGGGAGAAGAGCAGTGGAGACACCACTCAGCAGATCATGTTGGCGTCCCCCTGCAGCGTAGGCCTATAGCAGCATAGCGATGAAGAAGCTGTGATTAAGACGAGCTACTCTAGTCTGAGCTCCTACAACTATGGCTACAACTATATTAGCCCTACACACTATAGTTTAGACTAATTGTAGGCTTTACTGAACAGAAATGTTTTCAGTTTAGTTTTAAAGATGGAGGATTTGTCAGCCTCCTGAACCCAAAATGGTAGCTGGTTCCTTAATAAAGGTGCCTTAAACATGGGGATAGATAATGGATAAATGTATGTACCAACTTATATACATGAGTGTGTAAGAATCCCCAAATAAAACAAGACATCAACTCAAAATCCACAGCTGATCAACTCCAGTAGGGCCATGATGATGTGTTTATCATGCTCAGTCAAGGAACTGACCGCGTGGATGCCAAGATCGATAAGCATAGAATAGAACAAAATAGCACCAAGAGCAAAACTGCAGAAGCTTTAAAATGACCCGGTTTAGACTTGAGGAACTGAAATGCAAATGACTCCAGCTGGAGCTCCAACAGCAGCTGACAGAAAGTCCTCAAACAAGACGCTGACCTTTGGCGCCCATCTGGTCCCATTTGAGCACAGCGCACATGTCCGAGGGCATCAGGACTCTGATCTTTTTTCAGTAAAGTCGTTCCACTGCAGTCCCTGACCTCCTGCCCTTCATTCTGAAGCACAAACTCCTTCCTGTTTCCTGCCAGTAACGCCTGCGTTTAATCCCGTCCAGTTTTGACAGGACGCCTCTGCTTTACATGTGAACGCACCGCTCTTGTCTGCAGACAACGGGCCACGCGGTTTGTCAGGTCTGACCTGACTGACTATATTTAGACGGAAAGCTGTGGGAAGCCTGAACCAGCGTTGGAAAGACTGGTACATCGAACATCTTCCAAGTGAATTCATCCAGTTGAATATCCAGTTGGATTAATAATGCAACTGGATACAGTTGGATTATAAACAGAGAACTATAAACAGAGACATAGATAGAGACATAGCAGCATCTGCTTGTCATCACCTGCTCCACGACAGCATCGACACACCAGTATCTCAGACTGATTCATTTCCTACAACATTTTAGTGACAATGACAGGTTTGGAAAAGATAAGAAATGTTTAATTTAAAGAGAGATAGATAGAAAAAGGGATACAGTGTTCCCTCGCCAACTCGCGCTTAAAGTTCCGCTGTTTTAGTTATTGGCGGACTTTTCAGAAATATATAATATTAAAAAAATCAAGAAAAAATTGCGGAAACATCACAGGATGTTGTGCGCGTTCTCTCACAGCGAAGAAATGTTGTGAGCCAGCCTGGCCCCTTTAAGAAGGTGGCCTTATGGGTAATGTAGTGTGTGTGTCGTGGGATGGCAGAACAAAAACGTTAGCATCAACAGCAGCCCAGCGTGTATAGATTTACATTCTCTGTTAACCGACAGGAGCCCAACAATACAACCTGTGTGATGTTACAAGTTCCTGCAGTGTCAGAATAAAGTGCTCGTTCCATGCAGAGAAAAACTGACTGTTTCTTTTGTTGTTGTTAGCATGTTAGCCGCTTATTACGAGCCAAAAATAACATAATACCAGCGGTTTCTTTACTATGGTTCAGAGACCAGAGGCTGTGAAGGTAACAGAAAGACCACAGTTGAGCCTTTGTCTTGTTTCACTGCAGTGTCTCGCTACTTTTTGGGGGTTTTTAAACATATTTTAAACACATTATTGAGGCTCGGGGGGCTCCGGCTCCAGTTCACCGATTTTGAGTTTTGTGGGGAGGCGCTGGTCCCCATTAACCGCGAACAAGAAGGGATCACTGTATTTATAAATGTGTATATTCTGATTGATATTTACTTAATGGCCTTAAGACAGGTCTACCATTGAATTATATTGATTATTGATAGTTAATTGCAGCTAAAAACCCATTTAAATATCACTGAAGCTGCTGTATAACCAGGTCACTGTAACGCTGATCTGACAACCATCATGCTCTACTGGAGGAAGAAATAAAAGCACACATCATCCCTTTGAACTGCTCGACATGGTTGAGTCTGTGTGTTTATCAAATTATGAGAAAAGAGGATTAAAAGAAAGTGTTTCAGTTTAATTACACGGCCTGTGTTCATAACTCTTATCAACGTATTGTTCAGTGGAGACAAACTCAACGACAGCTTTTCTCAAACCCCCAGTCTGAAGAATTTGAGAGGAAACATTTTATAATTTTCAAAAACGTGTGAATGACCACATTTTCTTCTCACCTCCGTTGTGTGAGTTTTCTTTTATCTGTGTTATTTACTGTCTGAAACTCCAGTGCTGGACCTGCAGGGTAGTCATGAACCTGAAAGAATGATGGACAGGAAGAGAAATGAGGTCCGTTTGGAGGAAAATTACAATATTGTGGTCTGTGGAAACTGTGTGTGTGTGAATCTTTGAAGCTGCTGACAGCAGCCTGAGCTGTGTCAAATTAAGCCTCCACAGTTAAAGGTTGTCTCGGGCTTATTTGGCCACATCCTCCTGAGGGAATCTGAAGCTGTTTTACTTTAAAATTATTTTCACAGAAGCCTAATACTTCAAATTCACTCCACAAAGTGTGATTTAGATGTGATTACAGGTGCAAAAAAAGCAGCTACTTGACGGACGTTTTAAAGGCAGGGTAGAATTGATGAGTTTTAATATCAGGTGCAACTAAAAGAGAGAAAGCATCGTTTTGCTACAGTTACGCCCACTGATGGGAAAAAGACTCACTTATCAACAGTGCAGTTTGACAGGAGTGAAAACATGTCCTTCAGAGTAAAGGAGCATAACTTGAGTCCAAATGGGGAAAATACAAAGAATACTTTTTGTTCAGTATGATAGAATTTTAGGTGTAAGCTCTATTTTATAACATTTTGACGAACCATCGACTAGATAAGCGACTCAGCATCCTTCACTAACCATGTCGGCATAGCAAACATCGTCTACCTCCGTCTCCATAGACGTCAGCCTTTGCCAAACTGAATTGTGGGTCCTGTTGATAATGTTGCCACCATCAAAAGTTGGGGGATTTCCAACTTTTCTCATTTCGACATGTTAGCAGGTTACACAGCTTTAGCATGCGGCTTATTTGTGTAGCAAGCAGGAAGAAATGTGATTGGTTGCATTAACCCGAAAGGACCTGTGAAAATTCGACCCGAAACCGACCCAACCCAAGCTATTATCATAAGTTGGGGAGTCCGAACCCGAATGGACCCGCAATATTTAGACCCGACCCGAGTCTTTAGTTTCCGACCACGAACTGAACCGAGTTACCCAAATAGAACCGAGACAATACAGCCCATAGTTGCTGATGTTAAAGTTGTCTAGCGTTGAATAAAACTTGATTTTCTTACCTAAAGTTGTCTTCTTCTACCTGGTTCAGTTGCTACTAGGGATGGGCATAATTAATCGATTAATCGATGATTGATCATTAAGAATTTGGTCGAAGAAATTCATTTTCGTCGATGAACCGAATGTTTTTTTTTTTTTTTTTTTAAACAATCCGAATGTAGGTTCTCAGTGCACGTCCTCAAACAATGCGATGCATTTCGCTGTGCCACCGATAGAAATTTGGCAGCAGGGGGCAACATTTCACCATCACCCTACCCTGGCTGGCCTCAGTTGTTACATGTGAGCTTCTGTAGGTCCTCACCTAATCATGGAGCGGTCGCGGTGAAGTGTGGTGTGGGACCATTTTCATTTAGAAAATGAGCAAGTGTACTGCAATCACTGCAATGCAAATTACAGATACAATTAATCCACATCGACAATGATGTATCACTTGAACAACGCGCATCCAAGCCTTGTAAAGGATGGTGGAGGCGGTTCATCATCAGCCTAGCCTAGCCTAGCCTAGCCTGAACTCGGTGTTAGCACGGACCAGAAGGAGCTGCAGCACACATCGAGCACACAACAAGCGCATCTTTTTAAGAAACAAAAAGCCTGTAATACTGGCGCCTTGTTATAAATTGTCCTTGTTACGTAGTCTCCTCGATATTTCTTGTTTTATTATCGTTGTTTTTTTAAAGAAAAGAAACAGGAAATGTCACATTATTGTCGACCACAAACATCCGGTTCACTGAACACATCTGGGCATGCGCGGGCCATAGCAACCAGGCCAAAGGGGAAACAAACGCCACGCCGATATCGAGAATATTTGTGATAGTTTTCAATATAAAAATGTTAATGATGAATCGATTTTTAATCATTAATTCTCCCGACGATCGACGAATAAATCTCGACCAAATGCCCATCCCTAGTTGCTACATAGTCTACGTGATGTAAACAACAATAAATCCACGTCGTTATTTTCTTTGTGGATACATATGCTATTTGTAGCAACTGCTAATGCTAATAGCCTACACCGGTCAGAACGTGTGGTGAATATGTTCTCTCATCCAGCGTTGTCATGTTGGTGATCCGTTGTGCTTTACAGCTGCCGGGCAAATCGCTAATAACACGCTACAGCAACACGATTGTTTCATGAGAAACATGCCACGTTAATGAATAATTTATTAAACTGCCCCAAGTCCTGACATTGGCTGCCACCGCCAATATCTTTACCTCTCTGGAGTAAACGCGGACACGAGACTAACTGTACCGATTCCGAACTGAACCCAGAGTCACGTCTTTTGAATGGACCCGAGACCCGATTCAGGTCTCAGCCGCTGTATTTGCGATCTCATTCATCTCTACACACAGTTCATGACTTCCCCCGAGATACTCACACTTCTTCATTCGCAGTAGCAACTCACCTGAAACCTCTCCGGCTCCTGGAGAACCATGGTGGGTGGGAACTTTCACCTGGAACGAATCAAACTTACTATCAGCAACACGGGACAAACTCTGGCTCCATTTGTACACGGCCCGTGGCAACGTACCCAGTATGCCATACTCCCAGATTTCAGACTGGGAAACGATTCTGGAAGATGTTGCATAGCTGCTTAGCAAATGCTCTTCTCACAGTGTAGATATCACATCATCTTGATGTGCTCGTCTGTGGTCGGACGTATGTGCCAACGCTGCATTTTAACTGAGTGACAGGAAAACCATCTCATTTTTAACACAAGAAGGTCTTACCTGGAGCTAATTTTCCAGTCAGCTGCCTTTATGAAAGTGTTTTGACCCTGATTTGACCGGGTTAGCTGAGTAAGAATGCAGCAGCCTGAGGGCCACGACTGCTTAAGGGATTGTAACAGTTTAGACACAAAGAACCTTGTTTTTGTACTCTGTCTTTGTTTGCTTTTCAGCCTTTGTAGGCAGTTCTCGAACGAACAGGTAGTTTACGACCAGCTGTGTGTGAAGTTCGAAGAAAGAAAAATGCTAATTTTATCCCCACTCATACTTTCTCTGACTTCTTTAATCCTTATTACAGGTGCCCTTTAATCCAGGTAAATTTGTTCTGAAGACATGGATGGGAGCCTTTACACGTGCACTCTCGGTCCAGTTTGCTATAACTCACAACTGCTATAACTAATGCAGCAAAACCTGCAGTAAATTCTACTTTCAGTAAAGTCCTACTCCAGCAGTTTTTAATCCCCCTTAAACTGTATTCCTGTTCATGAATATTGTACATTTTGAAGTTTTTGACTCCTGACTTTACTTTTTCCCAAATTCAATCAATGTGGTAATTTTGTTCGTTCCAAGTTCTGGTCTACCAACACAGTTCTGACCACTTCTGATCCTGGAGTGGTTAGAATACAAATGTCTGAACCAAAGTTGTTCTCAATAAGGTAAAGACTTAATTAAGAGGCTGAATGCAAGTGGGAGTATTTCAACAGTATTACAGATGTTACACTATTATAAGCTGGGTACGTGGTGCCGACGTTAGCCTAGCAGAGACTGCGTCTCTGGTCTCTGCACATGATTTTTTTTTTTTCCAAGACTCTCACTGCTGACAGTCCACTCAGTGATTAATCTTAGCGAGACACCATTTGAGTGGGGAAATTGATTACATGAGCAAGACAGAGAGAAAACACATATATATAATTCTTATCTGTTGACAGAAATGACTGCTCCTTCTTCGTTATCTCTGAATAAACCAGAGTGTGTAATTTAGCATATTTTGGTGGAACTTGCAAACTCAATTTGTTCAGTTACAATCATCTCGTCTGCCACCTTCACAACTAGAGTGAAACAAGCCGAGCAGCTTAGCTGGTGTTAACTGCAAAGTCAGAAAACACATGGAACTCGTACACCATGAACTTTTCCAAACGTTGGAAGTATTATCAGTGGCTGCTGCTGAGTGATATTTACCACATACAAACTCCGTAGCAAAGCCTTCACTGATAAAAAGTGAACTGTACTGTGTGTATCTCTGACTTGATGTGAAATAAGAACAGTTATAAACATAAGTTTAAGTAAGAGTGCTTACGTTGGTAACGCAAGTCTTAGCTATGTTCTTAAATTAGGATAGGTGAGATCTCACTGACTTCAAGTTGAAACTCTCATTATGGTCTTGTTGAAACCTCCAACTTGGAGCACAAGTGGAATCCATTATAACTAGGGCTGGCCAACGATTAAAATTTTTAATCGCAATTAATCGCATAATTTCCCTGATTAATCACGATTAATCGCATTTTATACGCAAAATCAAATAATGAATTCAAAAGTAGTGTAAAGGTCACTTTTATTTAAATGTTCTGCTGCCATATGAACTATGAAAACTTTTAACATCATCACTTGTCAGTAACACATATTTAGTGTAAATCTCGTCTCAAAAAATGTAAAATAAAATAACAGCTTATTGAAACTCCCAGAGCATTAATGTCATCCTGTTTTTATGAAAAAATAAAAAAGTCTACCAACAAAATCCTGAGACACAATCAGAACATTAAAACAGGTAATTTCTGAGGTAACTGCAGAAACTTTTAACGGGGAGTTCAACTTGGCAGTTGTTACAAATAACCTTGTTTCTGTTGAATCCTCCGAGAACTTTGAAAATGAAAATGTCCATGTAAAAGTTCTGTAACTTTATCAATCCGTAATAATCTGTGTATCATTTTTTTTTTTTCATTTTTAATTGTCAATCAAAAATGTAATTAAAACAGGTCTCTATTGTCTCTTGTGATGTCACTGGGTGCTTTATTCAGTCAACGCTGAATAAAACGCAGAGCTGTTGTGACTGTGCGCCTGAACACTGCTGGCAGACAACCAGCTGACCATGAACCGCTGTCTCCATGATGGACTGAGTTTGTTCTGCCTTTCTGGGTTGCCAGTTCACACAGCACTCACTTCGCCTCTGTTACTACCTCCCAAGGTGGTGCAATGAACAGTGTTACACCATCCCATCTCCATGCACTTCACAAAGCACAGCAGAGGAGAATAAAGTCGCTACAGGCACAGAATAAAACTGTGTAAATGGAGCTATTCGTTTGTTTCCAAGAGTTGTTGTTCCAATTGCTTAATGTTTTCAGGACTAGAAAGAAAATGATTTTTTTTTAACAATACAGGTCTGAGGAGGATCATGATCCTGTTAGGGTCTGAGGTGCTCTTGTTGAGTTGTGGTTTTGGTTTAAACTGATCTGAAGTTTTCAGATTTCAAATCACAGACCATATTTGACTATCCTCTTGACTGTGCCAATTTGAAAAATTCCATATGGATGTTTGAGATGTATTTTCATTAACCTGTTTCAGTTCCAGTCCTGTATTTGATGATTGGACGAGCCTCCTTTCACCTGGTCCCAGTGGCCTACTGGATAAGGCACTGGTCCCTGAAGGCAGGGGATTGAGGGTTCAAGTCCTATTTAGGGTGTAAATTTACATTTCTCTTCAATTTCCAATCTTGGGACCAATAAAATCCACCATTCTATCAATTTTACATGGTAACCCAGATGTACCTGTTTCCAGGTTTATTTCCTGACTGCCGTAGGGAGATTTAAATTTATACCAGTTGTGTGTCAAGAAAACCACAAGGTCCTCTTCTTTGTCCGTCTGTGATTGGTAATAGCTTGTGAGGGGAAAAATGACAAAAAAGTTTTTAGAACCATAGAACTAAATAGAACCACTTTTATATGTTGTACATGTGTTGGATTTTTGTACGAGCTGTGAAACAATACTGAGGGGATTCAGAAGTAAAATGTTTCGTTTGGGCTTTTCTAAAACAATGCCAAGAAGTTTCTCTTCTTCCCAGTTACTAAAACATTTCTGTGTAGAAAAATCCAAAAGTAGATGTTCACCCGCGGATCATCCCTCTTTAACCCACCAGGCTTTGCTGAAGATGGACTGCCAGGGACTGGTTGCCAGGCTGATCCTGGATTTCGTCTTGTTGACCACGGCGGTAGAGGTGGCGACGAGATGGAGAGAACTGGCCGAGAAACTGGCCCGAGTATCCAGGCAACAAATGGAGGCTTATGAGGCTCCACATCGCGACAAGAACGGTGTTCTGGACATCGAGGTAGGAGAACGTGATTGGTGGTCATCAGTTTGTGGTAGTTGATATTAAGGATGTTATATTAGTTATTAAAAAAGCTACTATGATGCTTTTTATGAGTCACTTTGGCTTCAATTTGAGTCTCTGCCTGACCTTTTACGCCACCAAGCGCTTGTCCTGTCTATTCCCATGTGTCCTTAAAGTAATGTATTCTTTATTTTATCCGTATCTTTAGTCCATGTGGAAACCGGCCTACGACTTCCTGCTGACGTGGGCTGCCCATGTCGGGGACAGCTACCGAGACGTGATCCAGGAGCTCCACGTGGGCCTGGACAAGATGAGGAATCCCATCACCAAGAAGTGGAAGCACTTGACCGGCGCGCTCATCCTCGTCAACTGTCTCGATACCCTACGAAGTTCTGCCTTCTGTCCGACTGGATACGGAGATTTTGCAGTCTAAACACCCAGGAAACACTTTTAATTGTTTGGCTGATTAGTGGGACTCAGTTGGGAGATTAGTCTTTGGGGGTTGCTTAACTTGTGTTGACAGGAGTTGTCTTTGGGACTGTACTGATGACCCCGTATTTCAGGTGAATGTATTAAATCTTGCTCTTTTGCAGCAGTCCGGTGAATTTCAAGACCTTCTTGAGGCTTTGATCTTCAGGTCAGATCAGTACATGCTGAACTTCTGTTTGGAGTCTTTCATCGGCATTGTGGTTCTAATTAAACACTGCAACAGGACAATATACTTTTTTTTGTTTTTACCCATAATTTCTCTCTTTCTCTCCGTATTCAGCTTTGCTTTTGCTCTACCTCTCATGTTTTTTTTTCTTGCTTTATTTTACATGTACTGCAGACGCTGTCCTTCATGTTTGTCTTGTCACTCTTGATGACCACAGTTCACTATTTCCTTCATTCACCCTCAGGACAAAATCAGAGACCTCAGTCACTGCAGTAGATTGATTTGTCCCTCACTGAGAACCCAGAACTAGATATAAACATTTCCTCCCATTTCTGATGATCACTTCTTTCCCTCTCAGGGGCAGTTTTTCATGAATAAAAGAAGGCTAGCCAGTTAGAAAAAAAAAAACAAAACTTCAATCAAACTAAATCAGAGGGAGTTTCTTAATCTGAAACAGTGCAATAGTTTACAAGTGACTGGTTTGCTAACATCACATTTGACTCAGTTCTGTTCATGCTGTAAAGGTTCAGTATCAGTTGATCAAAGATGTGCTTATATTTTTGTACTGAAAGCAAATGTGTGATCAGCGTTGTTAGAAGGATGTTTTTGAAATAATGTTGTCATTTTATTTTGAACAGAAAGCTACGGTCCAGTTCTGTGTAACAGCTTATGCTACTGTACACTGTTAGCTAGCTAGTCGGCTAGCATGGACTGTTTGCAATCACAGCTTCTACCGGTTTCCTTGAAGTCTGTAGTCCAACATCGCAGTTAAAAACCTGCTTTCACAAATTGTTTATTGCCAGGTATTTTTATTTTAACTGCTACCCTGGTTTTCCACAAATAATTAAAAAAATCATCTCATGGGCTTCAAATGTTTTGTTTTTTTTGTCTGATCCTGAACATCCTATTCCTTTTGTGAAGAGGTGCATTTTAACTCAAACAACAGTCTTTTATTGACCTTATTCCCTAGACCACATCAGGTAAGTTTCATTGGCGTCTCAACCCTGAGTCCCACCAGGAGGAGGGGAACCACTGTCTGGTTTTGCAGCAGTTTTTGCACCGTCCTCAGCATGACCTCATGCTCTGCTGGATTTATGAGATTACAAGTTTACCCAAAGGTCACAAAATCACATGAGATTCCTCGATAAACTGCTCATTTAAACGTACATCTCTTCATGCCTCGTTTATTTTCCAGAAGTATATATTTAAAAAAGTAAAATAAAATGTTCTTTTCAACGTCTAAACTGAATCTCCCCTTTTAAGTGGTTCAAATCTATTCAAAAAGCCTCTGAATTGTTTACACACAGCTTCCACAGGTGAACGTGACGTTGATGGAGCCTGAAAATCAACCAGACGCTTCATGTCTTTCCCACATCTGACTAAAAGAAGATGGAAAACAGCTAAACATCGTCTGCATGCCAGTGCATCAGCATCAGAGGACACAGGCGGTGACAACACCGCATTACTTAACACCATGAAATTCAGTTCAATTCAATTTAATTTTATTTGTATAGTGTCTGTTACAATGTCAATTGTCTTTAGGCGCTTTACAGAGACCCAGATCATGACCCCCGAGCAAATATCATTAACTAAAATTATAATATTGAATCCAAATCAAGGATTGTGGCAAGTAAAAAACTTTTAAGCCAAACAGTGGCAAGAAAAAAACTCCACTTTAAGAGGAAGACACCTTGAGCAGGACCTGGCTCATATGGGGGGACCTTCCTGATGAAGACCAGCTGGGTAAAGAAAGAAAAGAGGGGAGACATGACAGAGAGAGGAGAGACACAAATGACTGAATGAAATGAGTATATAAACAGATGCAGGTAGCAGCACTGAGGTGAGATGGTCAGAGGACTAGATCAGTATGGATTTTGTTTCCTTCTGAAAATTTTTTTTAAAGAATCAGCAAAAGAAGGTAGAAAAGATGTATGCTCAGTCAGAGAGCTTAAGTCCTCTCAGCTGGCGTCATGTTTCTTTGAAGAACAATCCTCAGAGATGCCACATGTGTTATAATACGGCACTAAAAAGCCATGACATATTTCCATTTCATGAGCTGATTTGAGAAGTGAGATAGAACCAGAGTAAACCTGAATAAAAATGAATGAAGCTACTGTGTTTATATTGTGACACCTCCAGAATGAGCACGAGTTTTGACGTTTTTACACCTTTTACAGCCTGTAATTGTGGTTAGAAGGCACAACATTTTAATGAATCTATGAAACAAGTAACATTTAAGGAAATCTATTGGCAGAAATGCAATATGAAACTAAGAATCAGTGTTTTCTCTTCAAACAGCATTTTTGCCCTCGGAAGAATGAGGTCCTCCTCTTCACCATCCGCCGTGTGGTACCACCAGGCATTAGTCCGGATAAACGAACCAAACACTGGTCCTACAGGAGGCCTTTGTCCTTCAGAGGAGAAAGTCCAGAGACTGCACACTTGGAAACGAAACGTTCAGCTCAGAGACAAACAGTTGAATACTGTCTGTCCCTTTTTCCCTCGATGTCACCACAACAACACGACTGTGAAAACGACGTTATTAAAAAGCATCCAAGTCTGTTTTTTTTTTTTTGGTTAAATTTGTAAGAAAATTAGCCTCTTTTCATTGTAAAATGATTGTGATGTTATCCAGGATAATTAATTTACTTTAAAGCTTATTGCTTTTTCTATTTCTTTAGTCTTCTTGCATATCAGTATGATCTTTGTGTCCGCCGCAGCGTTTGTAACACGAGCGTGACCCGAACAGAAAATGTGAGGAATTTCTATATTTGTACTGAGCACTGACTGACTTTTGGCTCATTTCTAAGTGATGGGTTGTAGATCTGAAGTCTGTTCAGTGTTTGTGTTCAGAAAGCATCAATAAAACAGAAAATTGAAAATGATGTGTCGCAAAGTGTGACGTGTGGATATTTTTGGCGACTTTTACTGAAACATTTTTTTAAAACAATGGTCCCTTTATGCCTCCCTGCTTACAGACAGTATAAAGAGAACTGGACAAACCCTCTGTGACATCGCCAATGGGTTTCTGAAAAGGAGCTGAATTCCCCTGGTGGTCTTTCAAGGAACTGCAGGCTTAACCTCTTCCACACTAGCGACAGCTTAGCAAGCTGAATGTAGCCCCTTGTTTCTGCTCCAGGTACACAAAGGTGGCGATGGTCCATTACTGTAACGATCATTATATGACATGGGCGTAACCACGCATTCTTTGGGGTGGTCGTGTCCCCCCCAATACTGGGAAAATACCAATCTGTCCCCCCAATTATTACGTGTAAATATGTTAAATATTTCCTCCTTTTATGAAACCTGCCTCAACAGTCCGTCTCTTGTTATTTCCGAATATTTACCGATCAATTTATTTCCGTTTATAAGGAAAACTAAAGTGTGTGACCACCCCCTCCCAGTTGTACACTTGGTTGCGCCCATTTAACGCCTCTCGGTTTGAATCGCCGGCTCCGACAGACGAAATAATAGAGCGTTAAATGTGAAAGAAAGGAGGGAGCAATGTCTTTACCCCAAAAGCAGAAAAAACAGGACATACGAAGTTTTTTCAGACAGTAAGCAACTAGATAGCTAAAGAGGAGTGATGTTGTCATAACTGAGTGTGTTAATTTTTAATTAATTTGAAATATTTAACTTGTTAAAAAAGGCTCAGTTTGTTAGTTGAGCTAGCTAGCTTGAAGTGAAGAGACTGTATCATATGATATGATGTGTCTTCCGTGTGTGTGCTGTTTTCTCTCTCCGTAAGTCGTGTGTATGTGTGTGTGTAACGCTAGTAATACAAGCAAAATATTCAACGTATCAAATTAAAAAGATCCTCAGGGTCAGTTATTCTTCTGGTACAATAATAATATCTGGTCATAATGCAGGCAGCACAGAGAGACAGGGAGAGGGATGCTGTAAGGACAGACCAGACAGGGACAGTCTCTGAAGACATGGATGATCAGGTGAGACACTGGAATACAAGACTCAACAGCTTGATGACATTTGTTTTAACCTAAGCCTACGCGTCAGCAGTAAATAAAACTAGTAAGAAAAGCAGAATATTCTAAATAAAATTTTCCTCAGGGTCAGTTATTCTTCTGGTCCAATAATAATATCTGGTCATAATGCAGGCAGCACAGAGAGACAGGGAGAGGGATGCTGTAAGGACAGGCCACACTATTTTTTTTAATGTCAAATGAATAAATCTGTATATATATTCAATAAACATCAATATTTTACATTTAATTCTTTGTACAAATCTATGATTTCATTCACATTAAACGTTTCAGTGTAAATGTGCAGACATTCATTTTGAGACAAATCAACAAAATACAAATTCACTTGGAATTAAAAGTCCATCGTGTGCTATGGACCTTTTGTCGTTCCAATCACAATATTTACATCAACATGCTTTAGGCATGTAACTTTTCCCAGCTGGAAGCTATCCTATTCGCTACTATCTCAGAGAAATTGCAGACTATTCCTTTAAATGTGATTTCAGATGGTCAATAAATAAAAATCACAGAACTGTGGGAAATGCACCGTTAAAAAAAAATTCTGGGGGAGGGCTCTCATTTGGACCCCCCCAATGTCTATACCATGGTTACGCCCTTGTTGTACGAGCATACAATTTTAGGAACAAGTACCGACTTTGACCATGAACGTGTGGCTGACGACTCGATCCTGACTGTTGATCCAGAGGCAGAGTGACAAAAGAGCACACACCGAATAAGGACATGAACATAATAGGGCTGAGCGATTTTATCGATTCTGCGATATATATCAATATTTTATTTCCCCAGATAGTATTGATTTTTCAGCCGCGGGTATCGATATTCTAAGCTCCCTTCTAAACCCCCGTTCCCGCACGGGTGCTCTTCCTGCAAAGTGGAGGAAGATCCATTAAGTCCTCCAGCCGCTAGTGTCACTGTAGAGCATTTCTAACCAGTTACCCAGAAGCTTCTTTGTCTTCCAGCTAGAGCTGAGCCAGTCAGGAGGATGGCGGCGAGTAAAAACCCAGCGCCTGCCTGCTTAAAAGCAGATGTGTGGGAGCAGTTCGGGTTAAAAAAGAAAAAAAAAAAGCAAAGATTTAGACAAAAGTATGGCGGTTTGCTAGCTGTGTCAACAAACGTGAAGAACTCTGGAAATACCACCAACCTGCGAGCCCTACCAGAAACGTCACCACCCGGACAAGCTAATGCTAACTGAGCTAGCCCAAGAAGTTGCGTCGCGATCCGAAACAAACCACACTGGAGAGTGACGGTGGTTGTTGCCACCAGTTTCGATCTACTTCACCTAGGTCACAGAAAATTACGGAGTCCATTGCTACTTTATTTGTCAGGATTTGAGACTGTATTCAGTGGTGGAAAACGCCGGCTTTAAGGGGTGTATACTCTCGCAGCAATGTGTCACAGTTATCTTGTCGCCGTTACGCCGCATTTACTTTTGATTTATGCTCAATTTTGAAGCACATCTCCGCTATGTTATTCCAAGCCACAACAAAAGAGGGACAATCACAAACTAGCTAAACTTACTAAACGTATCTCTTGCGTTTTCCACTTCCTCACCGTCTCGGCCGTATCCAGACCCACATTCATCGCTATCTCCCTCCATGAATTACTAGAATATGTGCTGTCTTTGTAGTGTGGAGAACCAGAATCGTACAGATGTGGGTACTTCCTCATTTCTTCTTTTCTACGCAGATGTAGAATTAACCAATCAGAGGCCTCCTTTCTCTCCTCTCTGTGACACTCTCTGCGGTCACCTACCTTTCAGTTCAATTAATTTAAACAAAGTCATTGGAACACTCACAAGATGTCACCAAAATCACTTTGTCCCGTTAAAATCTTTCAGAAAATGATGTAAATGTATCTTAAGACGAATATCGATATATATTTTGTATCATGAGCCGAGTATCGTGTATCGTATCGTGAGATTAGTGTATCGCTACAGCCCTAGAAAATAATGTAAATAAGTGAAAATATTAAGATACGTAAAATGCCCTGAATGCACTTTTAATTGTAAGTTTATTTTAACATTTAGCCTTTTTAGGGTGTACGCACACACACTCAGACAGCAATGAGTGTGAGTTTTGTGACTGCTATGATTCTCTCAAGTGTTCATTCATTCATTTAGATGGTACAGATTTGCATGTAAACATGTTTTTAAAAAAACGCAATGTCACACATCTAGTTTATTAATGCATGCATAAAAGCCACACATGAATGCGCTCAAATCCATCCTCACGCTCTTTCCCAGTCAAACATAACCCTTCCTCGCACGCATGTACACACGCACGTACACACACGTACACAGAGTTTGATGTACTTAATTAAAGCAGATAATTATTCTCCCTCAGAGAACAGGCCACCTTCACAGTCGTCCTCTCCTCCTCCATGACTCCCCCTCTACAGTCTTTACTTGCCTCCTGGATGCAGTTTGAAACTCGTGCCAAGGCCGCGTGAGCTGGTGTGACACGTTTGGTGAAAAAGGTGATACACGTCTACAGGTTACGGAATATATTTCTTTATCTGACTAAAAGACCAACAGGGTGGTGACTTCACCATTAATTCACTCTGATTGTTAGAATCTGGCTTGTTGATCTTTTTAGATCAGCAGATAGAAAATACAATACGAAACACAAAAAAAGGAAACACTTCCAAACACTGCCTATAAATGTGTTTTATATGAGGTCATGACAGCTTTGGTACAGGAAATACTGGGATGTATTGAAATACAGTGATCCCTTATTTTCCGCGGTTAATGGGGACCGGCGCCCCCACCGCGAAACTCAAAATCGGCGAACTGGAGCCGGACCCCCCCGAACCTAAATAATGTGTTTAAAATTTGTTTAAAAACCACAAAAAAGTAGCGAGGCACTGCAGCGAAACAAAACAAAGGCTCAACTGTGGTCTTTCTGTTTCCTTCACAGCCTCTGGTCTCTGAACCGCAGTAAAGAAACTGCTGGTATTGTGCTATTTTTGGCTCGTAATTAGCGGCTAACACGCTAACAACAACAAAAGAAACAGTCCGGTTTTCTCTGCATGGAACGAGCACTTTATTCTGGCACTGCAGGAACTTGTAACATCACACAGGTTGTATTGTTGGGCTCCTGTCGGTTAACAGAGAATGTAAATCTATACACGCTGGGCTGGGATGTGAATGTGCTTGTGTTTATTAGCAGAGCTGTAAACTTTTCGCAAAACTTTGGAGTAAGACTTTGGGTCCAATCTGCTGAGTGCCCAATAACTTCTGCCCATTCTTGCTCTGCTGACCGCTGTTACAATAGCTTCTCCTTGTTCTCTGGTCCTGCCTTGACGTCAGAGGACGTTCTTGCAGCTCTGTAATGGATTAAAATTGTCATTGCGGTTTAAATAACCTGCTTATTTTACCAATTATCTAACCTCAGTGCTGAAACTGAGTGAAACGTGATGAGCAAACGCTGACAGAGACTTGAACAAACTGCTACAAAGGCAGAGCGCAGTGAAAGGCCTTTAAATGTTTTACTACATGTGAGAAACCCTTAAATTTAATTTGCCTGTCAGTAAAGCTGATGAAGTATTTGATCTGAGACGTCTGACGTAATATTTTTGCGAACTGTTTGGGAGACAAGTCAGCATCATAGGATGCTGTCAACGTTGGGAAACAACTTTTGGTTTCAAAACGAGGGTTTAGAGCTGGTAGCTGGTTCTGTCAACTGTGAATCTGAACGGAGACACTATCAGTGGAGCTCCTGTACTGTGAGATGAACAGAAGAGACCCTCCTACTGTTGTTTAAGAGGGAAAAATCATTTAATGAGTGACAGAAATGGAAGCAGGATACAAATAAGAAATAATTCAAAATAATCAATGGTTTCAAGTATCAACGAACACAACAAACACACACACACACATATATATGTATGTGTGTGTGTGTGTGTGTGGTGTGTGTGTGTATTATATATATATATATATATATATATATATATAAAGTGTGTGTGCGTGTGTGTAATAAGTCAAGGTACTTAATGTGAAGTATTGACAGTGTAAAGAGGGTGATGATCTATCTGTCTATCTATCTATCTATCTATCTATCTATCTATCTATCTATCTATCTATCTATCTATCTATCTATCTATCTATCTATTTATCTATCTATCTATCTATCTATCTATCCAGATCATCAATATACTGACCTGACACAAATCCACATCATCATTTAGGCGTCTCCAGATGTGCGTTATAGGATCAACTGTGTGATGAAATGAAACTCGTTTCAGCTTTATGAAGGGGAGGAGACACAAGTTAAGCTGCTCTTGACCAGGTCTAGTTGACAGAGGCGGTTACCAAGGTAACAGACTCTGAGGATGAGCCACTACAGTTTCTGAAACTGTCTCTGCTCTTTGCCGAGTTACATCAGTGCAGCCTGTCTGCAGGTCCAAATGCTTTTGTTTTATTTTATTATATTTTTCCTTTGCATATACAACAAAAATATAGGTTCCGTTTGGGGATTTATAAATTTAAAAAGAGGTTATTTTCAGGCACTGCCACAGTGGCTTCATTTCTCAGACCAGGGGGCAACCAGCGCTCTTCTGGACTGGGATTTTATATTCAGACTGGATCATTTCCAGAAACTGTTGAGCCTCTTCAGCCACTCACAGCGGTTGTTTTAGCTTTTGAAGCAATGCTTTCAGGATCTACGCTGGAGCCTTTTTGGTTAAAAATGCATAAAACCATGATGTAACGGCCCGTCCCCATGAAGGTGTAAACCATCCCTTGGTTCTCTGGCTAGTTGTGTCTGTTTTGATATCTGTCAGTTCATTTAATCCTTGATGCATTTATCACAAAATGATCCTTTATTTACTCTGTAGATGCTCAGACTCCTGTTATCTCTCCATTCAAAAAGATGTTTAAAATCCACAGAAACTGCCTGACATTGCCACTCCCTTTGCCTGAAGTTAAATATTCATAAAGATTTAGGAAACAAAACAGCTCCTTGCATTGTTCCCATCACCTGACACATCGTTGCAGATGGATATTTTCTGCATGAAACCCCCTCATTGAGAGAAGCAGTCGATGCATTTATTAAACGTAATCCTGCTGCAATAATGGCCCTCTGTAAGGTATTACCCGCCTGTCACCTTCATTAATTGTTCCCTGTTTCCTTCATTAATGCAAGCGGCTTTTGAAAACGCAGAGCAGGTGGTGAGATGAAAAGCTCGTGGACGGGCCGTCTCCGCGTTTCATCTGGAGTTTCGGGAGGTCCAGCTTTTATTTCAGCTCACGGACACGAAGGGTCCTTGAAGGATAAAGAAACCAACCAAACAGAACTGTTTGATCTGCGTTTTGTCACGTCTCCTTTCAGGGAGGTTCTCTTGTTGGTTCTAACAACTTCTCTGTGGGCTGAAGGCTTTGATGGATCAGCTGTGAAATCTTATCAAGCAGAAAGTCAGAAACACCTTTCCTGCTCATGACATCTGTCTTTGTAGTAACGGAGTACTGAAGGGGAGATTAATCCTGCGAGGAGGTCACAGATAAACTCGGGATGCTCCACAGACCACGGCTCTGCATATTTCTGTCCTGGGGAGACGTGTTTTAACCTTCGCTCATCACCTGCCCGCCGCCTGTTGTCTGTTACCTGAGGAACGGCGAGGAGGCGACGGGATAAATCAGATGTAGATTAGAGGAGAAGCCTTGTTTTATGGATGAGGAGGCTGCGTGGGTGCTGAGCGAAGACAGAGAGCAGAGCAATTAGAGTGAGTTGTGGTATTATAAATTTAGGCCCTGCCTCCGATTCGCTTCATTGATCTCAAACAGCCTCATCGGAAGGGAAATCGATAAAGGAGGAGGACAGTGGGAACAATTAGAGAGGTCCTGATGACTCAGATTGGGCTTTAGCTGTTAGGGGACTGGTTTTCTCTCTCTCTTCTGCTAACACTGCGACTTTGTAGACGCTGCAAATGTTTTCACTAATTCTGTGTAATTAGGCTATCAATTTAAGTCCAGGGGATGAATCAGATAATCAAACAGCAGCAGGAGGTGCTGAGGCTGACGTAGCTGTTGTTGCAATCATGATAAAGTACAGACTTATATAAAATAACACAGACACTGAGCACAAACCAGCTGGTTCCAGGTGGGTCAGTTTGGGTAGCGTTGGTCCTGGTTTTATGTGTTTCATTCTCTCCAACAAAGAATGGACGGTTAAAGCAATATTCAAGCTGCTTACACTTTATTTAGTTCTCAACAAAAATGCTAATAACACGGCTGGCTCCATCACTCTAAACACTCGCTGTGGTTCACTCCCGAGCAAGGCCGTAGCCAGGATTTTTCAAATACCGAGGTCAACCCCCCAAAAAATAAATGAATTACATAAAATCAAATAAAACAAAAACAGATCAGTGGTGCTAATGACACTTTTATTTTATACATTATAACTATTGAATTGTGTGTGGTGGTGTGTGTGTTGTTTGTTGGTGGGGATGGAACAATGGAACAGATTTACTCCTGGGCTTTTTTGAAGAGGTTTCTCACCATTAACTGTAATGATTAAAAAAAAGAAAAAAAATGTGATGATATAAAGAATACACAATAGACAGTAGGCATAAGACACGTGTAATCATGAATTCAGTTGACATTTAGTCCTTAGTGTAGACTGGAAAAGAGAAAACAAGAACGTAATGCTATTAGAACCTTACTAGTAGATGGTCAAGAATGCACTGACCCAAATTTGATCTGTAAAGAAATCTTCAAATTCTACAGTAAATTGTACTGATCTTCTTATTCATCTCCAGATGCTGAGGCGTTCTTTGAGCATGTTAAAGAATGGACCCCCAACATCAATGAGTGTTTCAAAGATGTTTGTGAGGCAAATATTAATATGGCAGAGGTGGAAAAAGCTCTGAATTGCTTAGCATTGGATAAATCTCCAGGATCAGATGGTCTAACAAGCTATTTTATAGACATTTTTGGGAACATCTTAAATATCTCTTTTTTAATATGGTTGGAGAAATATTTGAATCCCACACTCTGCCAACCACAATGAAACAAGGAATAATCACTCATCCCTAAACCTGGGAAAGAACATAAACTAATTGACAACCTTAGACCTATAACTTTACTCAATAATGATTATAAAATTTTAACTCATATATATGCAAACAGGTTAAATCTGGCATCACTCAAAGCATTTCAGATCTGGGTTTATAAAAGGTCGTTCAACTCATAACAATATACAACTTGTGCTTGACTTGCTGGAGTACAATCACTTAATTGAAGAAGATGGTTTCATTTTATTTTTAGATTTTTTTAAATCATTCGATACAATTGAACACAAATTTATTTTCAGTACGTTAGAAATATTTGGCTTTGGTGAAAACTTCATTAATGTGATAAAATTAATTTATAAAGATACAAATAGTACAGTCATACTACCACAGGGTACATGCCCAAGATTCTTTGTAGGTAAAGGTATTAAGCAAAGATGTCCTATATCTCCTTTACTCTTTATTATAGCAGCAGAAATGCTTTCAATTCTCATTAAAAATACCAATTTTGAAAAACTGAAGGTTCTAGACAGACAGCTAGCAATTAGCCAACTCGCTAAAGATACAATTTTTCTGAAAAATAGTGACCAGAGGCTAACACCACACACACACGCACATGCACACACCACACACTCATTCAACTCATTCTCATAATGTCCTCCTTAAATTCTCAGCTTCCCTCTTCCTCTTTCCTTGTCCTTCTGTTGTCTTAACCATAGACATATATAGAGATAGACGCCGCATCGAACGCTACTCCCTACTGGCGCTGACGAGATTTGGGGCCGCCATCTTGGACCGGTCACCCGCTCCGCTCAGTGTTATTTGTTTGGCAGGTGTGCCGTCAATGTATTTAATCATACCTCACGAAACGAAACGAACTGATTTTCATATATATATTTATATAATATATTATAATTATATAATTATATATATAATTATATTTCTACAATAGCAATTCTTGTGTCAGTTGTAATCTAAGTCAGTGTTATGGAATATGACTTATCAAGTCTCAGTTCATAGCCGGGTGAACAATAAACATACTGTAGCATTGTTAACTGCCATTAGCTTAGCGTCGTTTCATTAACGTTACGGTAACAAAGGATCCTTGCTCCTTCTCAACTCTGGTAATATTCAATGAACAAAATACAACCAATATTATAGTAACCCACTGAGCAATAGACGTCTCGTTTAAGTTCACACACGAAATTCGCCCGTCTATAATCGGTTTATATTAACGCAAATCTATACGGTACAATTTAATCCATTAATAATTAAATACAAAATAAAACAATAGTAAATTGTATAAATGGTGGCCAAATGCTGGATTAAAACATTTTAACAGTCATTGATCAATGTACAATGTAGTTTAGATTTAGAAACGGCTAGTCTAAAACTTTCATTTAGACCAGTGGTAGACCGATTTTAGCCCAGATGTCTAGGGACCGTTAGACGTTTATTAGACATTTATTAGACGTCTTTTAGACAGAAAAATATGTTACATCTTACTTGTGAAAAGTAATCCCCTGAGCCCTGCTTCTGATGGTCCGCCGATTGGAGCAGGAATATCCCACACAATGTTCAGGCATGTTCTGTCTATGGTTATAATCCCAGAGAATGACCGGTCCAAGATGGCGGCCGCATTTCTCCTTCCAAACAGCCAATGCGGCGTCTATCTCTATATATGTCTATGGTCTTAACTACTGCTGCAAATGATAGTGTGTTTTGTTGCAGCCGTCCACCAGAGACGGAAGGACGTAACGGGTTGTTCCGACGCATTTTTACTATTGCCACCGGGCTGTTCTGATCATACTCTCTTAGTGGTGCGTTCAGGATCAGTCTGACACTGTCACATGACACCGCGTTACTGGAGCAACGAGTCAGAATGCAATCAGCTCTGTTTATCTTCGCGACGTTGTGAAAAAATAACTTTTAAGACCTGGAAAATGAAATCAATGGGGGAAAAAATACCGAGGACATGACCTCGGTGTCCTCAATGGTAGTTACGGCCTTGCTCCCGAGGTCTGGTGTTACCCTCTAACCGGTCCGTGTGGAAACACGTAGCCAACTAACAATCTTATTGTTACATCCCTTTTCTTTTGTTTTGAAGTGTACACTCTTATTCAAACAGAAAAAATCCAGTAAGATCAATAACATAACTTAACCAAAAAATAATATATTCTCATCTGTAAGTCCAGCTTTCAACACCAAACAGTAGTAAGCACTATTGTGTTCATCAACAACAGAAAACAAATTATTCTCTGAACATTTTCAAAATACTGAAAAATAAGAAAAATGGAAATGTTTCTCACCAAAACATTCCAAGCAGTTAAAATATTAATTAATTCCATTAACTGATCCGACAACCATATCGTCGGCAGTTAGCGCCGAGAAGCAGCGAGAATAGTAACTAGGGAGGGGGCGGTGCTTACCGAAAGGTAAAGTGCTCCGGAGGGGCGGGGTGAAACGGCGGCTTTATAGAGAGTGGCGATGCTGCCATCTGGAGGATCAGAACACCAACTATGATGTTCAAAACTGATATTTATTTTGATGCTCTGCCTAGCAACCCCACTGACACATATTAGACCCAACTGACGTCTATAGACGTCAATGGCAGTGAAGGAGTTAACTTTAAAACATTAAATCACTGAAATAAGCAAGCGATATTTGGAACTGACAAACGGAAACACCAAGTGTATCAGCGTTAAACTCAGCTTTGTCTCACAAGAGCAAGAGATGGGAGATGCAGGGACGCATGTCAGCCAATCAGCGTACAGACCACCGATGACATAGTAATGCTCGTCATAGCAGCCAGTCACAGAGCTTCGACATCAATGGGGCCTCCCCTGTCGGCTCTTGTTGCTTCCTGAGACTCGTTCTTGATGTGATGTGTTTCACTTCAGCCTTGCGCACTTCGTTTGAATTTTTTTTAATTTTTTAAAATTTTTTTGATATATATATATATATATATATATATATATATATATATATATATATATATATATATATATTTTTTTTTTTTTGATGAATATTTTTGAAACCTCCGCAATACTGAGACCGCAAAGGGTTTACTGTACCTCCATCCCCATGAACGTGGCTTAGGAGACTCAAGAAAGTACAACCCAAAGAGAGTTTTGGTTTGGGAAGAGTTGGGATGTTTTTCTTTAGTTTGAATAAAATGAAAACTAAAAGACTTTGAAATCACATGAGTCAATGTTTTAGTCCCAACAGAACATAGATAACACAAATATTTGAACTGGGTAATTTTATATATTTATCCATTAAATGAGCTCATTTCAAATGTGATTCCTGCTGCAGGTCTCTAAATGGTTGGACTGGGGCATGTTCACCCTGGCGGAGCATCTCCTCTTCCTCTCTCAACACTTTGAACACATCTAGGCAAAGTTCACTTTCAAGAGCTTCAGTTGGCATCTGCTGATGTCACATAGATGGAAATATTCCTGGAGCCATTTAATGATTTCATTGACACAATCATGAAGATGAGTGATGCAGGATCCTCTGAGGGCCTGAAGACCACGACCATCCACTGAAGGTCCGTCCCTGACGCACAGAGATGTCTCCAGTCTCTCTGAATCTGTTGATGATGAGATTTCAAAGCCTTTGAGATTTGATGTTGAGGAACATTGTTTTTAAAGTATTCCTTCATCCTTTTACTCACTCTTTCACACTCAGACTGGAGAGCCTCTGCCTCTCTAATCATCACCTTTTCTGAAATTTGAGTTGTAATGATTGAAGAGAAAAAACAGAAGTGACTGAGTGAGAGATTGTCCCAACCACCAGCTCCTCTTCCTCCCTAGAAGCTGCCGAGCTGCTGATGGAGGTCACCGTCACTGCTGCTGGCTGCAGGGTCAAGGGTCAAGGGTCGCATCAAACATCACAGAATCAGAATCAGAATCAGAATCAGAAACAGTTTTATTGCCAGGTACGTTTTCACATACAAGGAATTTAGCTTGATGTCTGGTGCAGAACATATAAACATATAAGATATAAGAAGAATATAGAAATATAGGAAATAAAGAAAAATATAGAACAGGTACTAAAATGGAATAAATGCACAATAGAATGACATATAAATATTATAAATTAAAGTTAGAGGCATGGACAATATGGGAAATGTTTTTTTTTTTTTTTTTTTTTAATTTTGTAATGGCCTGTAGTCCACAGTTGTGCGTGTGTAGTCCACAACACACACACACACACAGGACCCACACTGTCACTGTCGTGTGTGTTCGTCCTTTTTGTGCTTCACTGACGGTGAATGTAGTCAATAAAATATGCCAGCTCAAAGAGGGCCACGTTCACTTTTCAAGCTGTAGAGCAAAGTCAGAAGTTTCCATACGCTGAGATGACTTTGTCTTTGGGAAAGGCCAGATGATGTTTGGCTTCTGATAGGTCATCTGACAATAATGCATTTATGCATGACACATTACACAATTCAAATCCCACAGAGAAAAGTCAAGAAGTCAAAACACCTTGTGAAGATGCTGCTGGAGCTGGTAAGACTGTCATCATACGCAGAGAAATGTACCTGATGAGAAGAGGAGAAAGAGTTTTCTTTCTGTCTTTTATTTTTGCTATATCAAAGGAAACAGGTTTCTGTCTGTTACATACCTGGGGTCTCGTGTCCTTACAGGACGATGCAATGATCTGCCCTGTCAGAGCTGCCTGTTTTAATGTGTCCTGTCGATCAAAGTGTCATGATCCGTACATCTGGCTGTGGGAAACTAATTATTTTACCCTCCATCAGAGAGTACGTGTGAGGAGAAGCAGCCTCCTGACTGTTCAAGGCTGCGTCCTGGCTGAAACTACGTCAGGCGGATGTGAAAACACGACTCTGAACTCTTCCCACTCTGTAGATCTGGTCTGAGCCAGTTTTCTGCAGAGTCTTTACAGACAGATGGGTGCAGCATCCACGTCCTTGAAGGCAACACTCTCATGCAACTTGCTTTATAAACTCTGAACAAAAGCACGAGGCAGGATTTCTAGAATAAAAGCATAAAACAACTATGACAGAGTCCAACATGGGCCGAAACGCCCGTCACTGAGGCTCAAAGCCAGATTAAATCAAGCTGTTTGACCACAATGACCATCGTTACATTTGGAGGGAAAAGGGGGAAGTTTGCTGGGAACACCATCCCAACTGTGAAGTTCATGAATGATGAAGAAAACTGTGAAGCATCATCTCAAGACATCAGTCAGGAAGTTAAAGATCGGGTACAAATGTGTCTTTAGATGGACAACGGCCCTAAACACACCACCAGATTAGTTACTAAGTGCCTTAAGGATAATAAAGTCACCGTTCTGGAGTGGACATCACAAAGACCTGACGTGAGTCCTGGAGAACATTTGTGGTTGGAGCTGAAAAGATCTATGAGAGGAAGGAGACCTGAAAACCAGTTCTACTTGTTCAGTCTAGGGATGTAAGGATATGGAAAATGTGATATCTCGATTATAGTGACCAAATAATCACGGTTTACGATATTATCGCGGTATTCTTCATTGCTCTACAAATATCCAAAAAACACATACATTTAAATAATTTCCCAAAATCTTGTAATTTTTGTGTCATACTAAAACATCAGAAGCCAAAATCTTATCAAAATGAAACTTTCATATTAAACGAAACAACTGGCACAGAAAGAAGTTTTATTTTAAATAAACAAAATAAATAACAGGAACAAAGCTTATTTGTCTGGTGCAAATTTAAATAAACACTTTAACAACCATAGTAGGTCAAAATATGCAAACAATTATCAGGAAAATTACAGTGATAAAAATTATAGTGCAAGTTCAAATGAAATAAACTTTGGACTTTAAGCTGAACCGTAAAATATGTATAAATGTTCAAATAAAGAAACAGTTGTTTAGGAGCCAAATATGTTGTTCTGAATTGTAGTTCACTCTGTGTGTCTGTGGGTGTCGCTGTGTTGTTACCTGAGGGTCAGGTATAAAGGTAGCTGCCTGTTATTGGTTAGCTGTTGGACCCGGAAGGACAAAAGGTTTTTGACCGCTGTGGCGCTAACTGCCGGCGTTATGGTTGTCGGATCAGTTAATGGAATAAATTAATATTTTAACTGCATCAGAAGAACATCGTTCCGGTCATTTTTCGATCAACACGCAACGGTAACGTTTATGAAATGCCAGTTCGCTAAACGCGTCAACCAGGTTACTCTTGGTCAAACATCTCAGTAGCTTGAAGCATTAGCCTTAGCTCCTTCAAGTTGCTTGTACAAATTACAATAAAATGTAAACAAGTGCTCTGCAGACAGGATAACTGTCCTCCACCAGTTGTCCCTCTGCATTCTTAAAAAATAAATGCACAGACCTTGGGCTTCGTCATTTTAGTGCGTTGGTAAATGTCCTGTGTGCTATCATCACTTTCCGCCATGCTAACGTTACGATGACTTATGTTACAAGCTACATATTCACATGAGACACAGTCGCCAGTCCCTCGCAGACTTGAATGAGGCTGATATTACATATCCTGGTAATCGACCTTGATAATGAGATAAAGTCAAACATAAACGGTAATCGTTATCGTGTAAAATTTTACAGCGCTTTACCGTAATACCGGTAACCATTCCATCACCAGTTCAGTCAGGAGGAATGAAGCAGAATCAGAAAACTGCTGTGAGAAGCTTCTGGAAGGAACTCAAACACGTTTGACCCAAGTCAGACAGTTTAAAGGCGACGATACCAGATACTGAGGAGATGGATGGAAACTTCTCACTTTGATTAAAGTCATTAAAAAAAAAATCTCAATAATATTCTCTCTCATTATTCTGGCATTAAGCAAATAGAAATAATTTTGGTAAAGCTAAAACAGGAATGGTTTTGTCAGATTTAATGTTAGACAGTGAGTAAAAATAGGTTATGTGTCTATTTATGTAAACTTTGGTTTTAACTGCATATGCAAACAGTTATTTAAGAAAAAAGGCATTTATGCCCCTGGGACTCCCTCTATAGACTCAGGCGCTGCTACTGCAGGCTCTCCACTCGTCTTCTGCTGCTCCCTCTCTCCTCTATGTTTATGGGTATATATAAATTGTTTGTGCAGAGGACTGGATGGGCTCAGCAGCCGACGTGGAAACATACTGTATATGTAAATACATCCAGGACAGCCAATACATCCTTAAAGAGCTGAAACCAAATCACTGCGAGCTGCAAACAGCCACATACGTGGTCGTCTGATGACTGAGTGGGATGTTTCTGTGCTGAGATGATGAACGACTGGACTGGTGATGACAAATGTGCACAATCTTAAAACAAACAATCACAGATATTATTCTAGCAACGTAATTATTGAAATAGGGCTTTGATTTGATTTTTCTGTTCCAGACTGATATAAGGCTGTTGACTGTTATTCTTGGGTCATTTTTTGTGACATGTTGGTTTTTAGTTGTATTTTATCTGTAAGATGTGAATTTATTTACATTATTATGGTGTTGATGGATGACTGCAGGACTGCCAAGCTTCACATAAACATTCAGAGTGAGATCATGGATCTTTGGAGGGGGTTATAGACCGTGGACGAGCCAGACTAGGTGCGATTTCACCAGTCTTGACCAGGGTCATTGGAGGACCACCCTGGAGCCAGGCCTGGGGGAGAGGCTCATCGGCAAGCTCTTGGTGGCCACGCCTTTACCCATGAGGTCCAGCTGAACTTCCACCTCAGAGCATGGTTCTCAGTCAGAGGTGCAGACTAGAGGTCTTCGAAAAAAACCGAGGTTCCGACCCGACCCAAATCGGATCTCGGGTCCATTCAAAAGACGTGACTCTGGGTTCAGGTCAGAATCGGTACAGTTAGTCTCGGGCCCGGTCGGTGCTCTCTGACAGGCTGGGTCCACGTTTACTCGAGAGAGGTAAAGATATTGGCGGTGGCAGCCAATGTCAGGATTCGGGGCAGTTTAATTAATTATTAATTAACGTGGTGTGTTTGTCATGAAACAATCGTGTTGCCGTAGCGTGTTATTAGCAACTGTAAAGCACAACGGATCGCCAACATGACAACGCTGGATGAGAGAACATATTCACGACACGTCCTGACCGGTGTAGGCTATTAGTGTTAGCAGTTGCTACCAATAGCATCTGTATCCACAAAGAAAATAACGACGTGGATTTATTGTTGTTTACATCACGTAGCCTATGTAGCAACTGAACCGGGTAGAAGAAGACAACTTTAGGTAAGAAAATCAAGTTTTATTCAACGCTAGACAACTTTTAACATGAGCAACTATGGGCTGGATTGTCTCGGTCGACTGTCTCGGCTGTATAAGACTCGGGTCGGGTTGGTTCCGGGTCCAAATATTGCGAGTACATTCTGTTTCAGACCCCCGGACTTATGATAATAGCTCAGGTCGGGTCGGTTTCGGGTCGATTTTTCACGGGTCCATTCGGGTTCGGGTCCATGAAAGTGGACCCTTGAAGACCTGTAGTGCAGAGGTGTTTCAGTCCAGTATTTTTGTCTTTATTCCCAGTTTCAGAGACAGATAAGCAGAGAAGGAGGACCAGAAGACTTTGGCATCCAAAAAGAGAAGAACTGAGGACAAAAACCCCCGAGTCCTACTGGGCTCAAACACCACGTTCCTTTGCTTTGTCCTCATGACAACCTCAGTTCCCTCTGAGAGCATTTAAAAACCAGAATAATTCCAAGTTTACCCAAAGATTTCTGGATCAGCCACATCATTAGATGTGTGGAACTTGAAAAACGATCCAACTCAAATGTCTGGAATTGGCAGACAAGCGTATCAGAGGTTCAGATCTGTAGCCTCACAGCTAGAAGGTCCTGGTTCTCCTCTAAACTGTGCTTCCTGGGTTTCCTCCCACAGTCCAAAAACCAGCATGTTAAGCTGACTGGTGATTCTGGCCTGACTCTAGATTAGATTCTGTATTTAAAAAAATTGTCATGTTGCTGCTGGTTTTTCACTCTGAGAGACACCAGATAAAGTTTCCTTGTAGAATCACAGTTACAGTTTTATTGCATACTTGATTTATTTCATTTTCTACTTCCGGCTCTGGATCCGGAGAGCAGAACCGTGGGGATTAGCGGATGCTACCTGTACACAAGCCCGGTCTGATCAGCCGAGGCTGGGTCGCCTGGGCGAGGGTGTCTAATGTTGTAAGACCCGAAACACCTTAAGACCCCAGGTTACATTACTGATGATGTGTACAGGTGCATCAGAAGAGTCTGATGTTTTTGAAGAACTAAGGTCCAGCTTCTAAGAGTCAGTTATCGGTGTCACTGTTTCTGCCGCCTACATATCTAAATGGATGATTCAGTGAACTGCAGTTAGAAAAAAAAATGTCTTGCTGCAATAAATGATAAGAGAAATTTGAAGTTGACAGAACTTCCTGAAGACTTACTGATGTTTTGGTGACACGCTTTGTCCAAAATCCCAGTGATTCAAGGAAAACAGCTCCCTTTTCAGACATGTCTCTACAGCTCTGTTCACAGCAGCTGGTTTTAGCTGTGAAGCACCAAAGTGGACAAAAGATGAACGAAAAAGGGCAAGAAGAAACAAATGCTCATGTGGAAGAGGAAAAAAGTGTTGCATGTGTGGTCCAATGAGGGTGGAGGTCAGAGGTCAAACGAGAGGGAGCATATGTTTGAGACAGAAAACCTTTTTAATTAAAAAAAAATCAAAAGCATATCAGATACTGCAGTGGTTTTGTACATGAATTAGACTGGAAAACCGGTTCCAGTAGTAAAAATACACATTAAAAAATAATAAAAGTGTCAAAACCTCCCTAAACCCACTCAACAATCTGTCTGAATGTGAGCAAGAACAGTAAATAGTTTGACAAATTACCATGAAAACTTAAAGAAAGTAATGTTTCACCCGTCATACACCAAACATTTTAACATTTAAATGTTTCAGTAAAAATCCTGCTGCTGAACCCCAGAAACACTTCAAACTGAGACGGTTTGAAACCAGCGCCGTTAAAACTTATGTAGTACGACAGTTTTCAGGAAACACTTCAGTTTTACAAACTTCCATCATCTCGTCTTATTTTGTTTAATTTCAGAATTCAGATCTGAACCATTAACTACTGAAAGAGCTGCTTCAGCAGTCTCCTTCACCAGACCTCCACTCAACAACAGTCAGTCTTCTTCAAGCTTGCTTTATTATTCAGTTTTATGCCTGGAAATAATCCTGTTTCTGGACCTTTCACCGACCGCCATCACCACAACCCTCCCACAGCAACCCTCTACTTCCTAGATAACGATCAAATCTTCCACATCATCCCAGCCTCTCCGTGTTTTCACGGGTCTCTGGTATCCTTGACAGAGACCAAACAAGAGGACACGGACCTTCTAAACTCAGAAAAAAAAACCCCAGAGGTTCCTTTAAACTGTTTTAACTAAACTGAGTGACCTTCATGCTCAGAGACAGGAACCAGTTTCAGACGAGGAGCTGCGTCGCTGGTTAGAAATGATTGATTAATGCTGTTTTTACTGTGAGCTGTGTAAATGTAATCTATAAAAACACAGACTGGGAAATGAGTATTAAAAAGCCCTTTTAACGCTCCACCACTATTGCTTGTCAACATGAAACTGTTTTAGAAAGTGACTCACTGAAACTCATCATGGAAACCAAACTGTCTCCTGGGAAGCTACTGGGAGGAATCTGAAATGAATCCATCCATCCATCTTCTAAACCCACTTTATTCTGTCCAGGGTGGTCGGGGGGGGGGGGGGGGGGGGGGGGGGATGGAGACACCTCAGACAAGCTGCCAGTCCATCAAAACAATTTCATCAACATCATTTACCTGGAAGTGGGCCGCTCCCTGCTTTGTATTCAACATGAAACATCTTTCCTGCGTTCTAGATAACAGCAGCTAAATCTCACTGTTCCAGGTTTGAGCTTCAGGAAGTGATGCTCCAGAAGAGTTTTAAATGAGCTTGGATGAACAAGGAAATCTAGACTTTTCAGTCACACTTCTGATCTGGTGACATCCGCGTACACAGGGGGGTGAGTCTTATTGAATCGTGGATGAGGAGTGGGAGGAGCTAATGCAGGACTGTTAGCCAATCAGAGGCAGGTCATCCCTTTGAAACCCTGCAAAAAGAAAAACCTCAATGTGAGCTGAAGTCTAATCAGCTGCACTGAATGAAGAATCAGAAACATTGCATGCCTCTCTAAATGTTCCCCCTCCTCTCCCTCAGTGGTGATGGGTAAAAAAGGAGGAGGAAAAGTTGACACCTGCTGCAGAATGTGAAACAACCTGAATGAAGCAACTCCTCCTCCCAGACTCATGTTTCACTTTGACAACTTTCCTTGAGCTTGATGAGCTTCACCCTCAAATCACAGGATGTGCTGCCATCTAGTGGATCAAATGTCTTATGTTCATGTCGGGCGCAGAGGCAGGCAGCTGTTTATGAACCTCTCAGTGGATCTCATACAAGGCGCCGGTTTCAAACATGCAAAAGTGATGTCACATCTCTCACGAAACTGCTGGCAATTATGTACAATCCCTCTCAACCCTCCACAAAACTCAAGGCCATCTCAGGAGTAACTTCAGCAGCAGTCTCATCAAACTGTTCAGTTCATCTGCAGTAGTTAAACCTGACTTCACCTCCTCTCCTCTATCTGCTGGACTACAATCACATCATATATTCAACAGTAACATGCTGATATAGCACATTTCTAGTCTTGTCTATTCTGTATGTGATGAACCATATTTGCACATCTTATACAACATTACAAGTGACTACTGCCATTATTATCATCATTATTATTATTATCATTATTATTATATTATTATATATTATATTATATTATTATATTATTATTATTATGATTCCTCCACAACCTCCTGGATTTATGACTACCTCACAAACAGACCACAGTTTGTGAGACTGAAAGGTTGTGTGTCTGAGATGGAGGTCAGCAGCATTGGAGCACCACAAGGAACTGTTCTCTCACCATTTCTCTTCATGCTCTACACCTCTGACTTTCAGTCCAACTCTGAGTCCTGTCATCTGCAGAAATACTCTGATGACTCTGCAGTTGTTGGGGGTGTAGCATGCTGCTGTGGGGTGCTGGGAGTCTGAGACAGCTGTGCGTTTAAACATATATATATATATATATATATATATATATATATATATATATATATATATATATATATATATATATATATATATATATATATCTGTCCTGTATACATGTCCAACTGTTCAGTGTTTCAGTTCTTGTCTCATAACATGCTGTCCTCTGACAAGGTGATTAACCACAGAAAACACAAGTGTCTGATCCATGAATCAACCACTAAAAGTCCCTCTGGTACCAGCTCTGATTCATGAATAAATATTCATCACTTATTGGTGTGTTGTATTGAGATGACAGTTTTGTCCAGATAAAGCAGAAAACTAAATGAATGAAGACCTCAGCTGAACCAAAGTATCTCATTGTGTCCAGGGACATTCAGGTCTTCTGGGTGCTGAGTCCTCAGGTTGAGACAGTGGAGAGGACACAGGCTCAACGTTGACTTGAGACTCAAAGTTTCATATTTACTGGACAGTGAGTCCTAGTTACTGGATCAAATCATTACATTTCATTAGTCTGGGGCAAACTTCAGTCACACTGGTGACTGAGGAAGAACATTTCAGTGCAGGATGTAGATGGTCCAGTTTTCTGAGCTTTCAGTGGTTCTGAATGTTGTGTGGATTTCTGTGTGGAGGATAGGAACATTTTTACTGTATTTCAGCTCTTACATTTGTCTGAATATAAACTCCAGTTTTAGTGCTTTGCGATTTTTTTCAGAAATATATAATATAATTAAAAAAATTTAAAAAATCACGGAAACATCACAGGATTTTGTGCGCATTTTCTCACAGTGAAGAAATGCTGTGAGCCAGCCTGTGTGTCGTGGGATGGCAGAATGAAAACAGGGTTAAATGAAAAGTGTAATCAGAATCAGAATGCCTTTATTTGCCTATATAAGGCTCCAGATCGTGGAATTTGATTGTCGCGGGGGGGCGCTGGTCCCCATTAACCACGAAAAATAAGGGATCACTGTATATTCTGTTGATATGATCCAATCTACCAGTCAGATGTTATTTCAACACAGAAAGGAGCTATTAGCTCGGCTAAATGATATCATCATGCTTCAAGGACGTTCTGAAAGTTTTGTTGTTCATGATCGAACAGCAACCAGCAACAAAATCACGTGTTTACTGTCCAGAACCAACCCTCCTGGTGTCTACATAGACCACTACAGTCTGTGGTCACCAGTTTGTAGTGATGTCTGAAGATGGAGTTGTTCATCTCCACAGAGATGACTTAATATATCCCACAATGCATCAGTAAAAGTACTGTAAATCACTGGTTGCTTGTTCTGTACAGTCATTGGTCTCTAGTCAAGCATCCTTCGTCTCTGCTGTGGTGTCTGACTTCTTCTTTCAATCAAAATCATTGGAATGATCGTCAGAATAAAAGTAAAAAGCTTCAATTCCACTGAGTTTTCACAACGTTGTAAAATGTCTCTCCAGTGACGACTCAGTTTTATCTGATACGTTTCTGACAGCATTTTCTTTTTTTAACGGCTGTTACGTGGAACATTTATGAGCTGAGGAGCAAAAACGCAGTTAAAAAATAACATTTCATAACACAGACAACATCAGTGTGTTTTTTTTATCTTATTTTATTTGTTAGATATTAAAATCTAATCTATCCAGTAGTGGGACGTCACAATGAATTTAAGCATCAGCACAAAGATTACAGAAGGTGCTGGAAAGATCCTGGAGGACAAGATCTGATTGACACATGACAAAGCCTTGTAGCTGTGAGAGAGACTGTTGTCTCTCCTCTGACCACAGCCTGAACCTGATTAGTGGTGGACCACAGGAAGGCGGACCCATGTCCTCTTTCAAGATCTTCATCTTTCTTTTCCATATGAGTCGTTGGAATCGCCCTCAGTCTGGCCCGTCCCCCAGGACCAGTTTACCTTGGGATCATTCAGGCACGCAAACCCCTCCACCACGTTCAGGTGGCGATTCAAGGAAGGGAAAATGTTTTTGTTTCTAATTCAGTTTTCATGTTTTTTTCCAACTGTCTGTCACAGAGACAACCATTCACACATCCACACTCCTAACTAACATGTTACATGTGGGGGAAACCAGAACTCCTGGAGGAAACCCACAAAGCAGGAGGAGAACATGTCCCAGCCTGGATTTGAACCCAGTGGTGATGTTGACCACCGTGATGTCCGTTTTTTTCTCAGTACCAAACAAGCACACACACTCACATTCACTCCTACAGACGTGTTGGAATCATCAATCTGTCTAATTAGTGGGGTTACAGTTCTGAAGTTAGGGTGGGGGAGGAGGGAAGGTCACCAGGAGGACTTTGTGGAGGTTTTGAGAGTTTTAGCAGAGATCAGATTGAGGTGGAGTCTTGTCACGTTTCTTGAAGATCTCCAGGAATCTCCTGGGGACAGACTTCTTTTGGGTTTTTTCTTCATATTTTCCATTTGTTCTTCCAGATTGTCTAATTTGTTCATCAAAATCTCCACAGCGGTTCTCCTTTCCTCCTCCTTCTTTTCCAGATGCTCTTTCAGGGTTGATATTATTTCCAGAAGACCAGACTTTTCTTCCTGCCGCCGCTGCGTCTGCTCTTCCTGGACTTTCTGGGTCTCCATTATAGCAGATTTCATGTTGTGGATAGTTTGGATTTGCTCAGTCAGGAGACGGTTCTTGTCCTGCTCCCACTGGAGTCTTTCAGCTCTCATTTCTTCCTGCATCTGGGTGAAAGTGGCCTTTGCTTTGTTGACTTCCTCCATTTTCTGGGCCAGGTTGGCCTCAACCTCCTTTGCTCTGGTCTTCTCAGTATAGACAGCCACTTCCAGCTCTATGGCTTTACCGCTGGCATTTACATACAAGTCCTTCCTTTTACTCAGTTCTGCGTACAGAAGAGATGTTTCTTTTTCTGCCTGAGATTTCTGGGAAACCAGCAGTTGTTTGAGCTTCAACTGAGCCTGTAACTGGACCAGATCAGCCTTTGCTTTGCTGGTTTCCACTTGTTCCAGTGAGCTGTCAAGTCTTCTCTTTCTCCGTCTTCTCACGGGTGATTTCATCTTCTAGCTGTTGAACTTTCAGAGAAGCATCTTCATCCTTTTTGTGGATCAGATTCCTGAGATTCTGGATCTCACTCAGCAGGGTGGCGCTACGTTGCTGAAGGTCTGAGATCTTCTTGTCCTTGTTGCCCAAGGTTTGATGAAAGTCAGACTGTGAGATGGTGATCAAACAGTCTTGTTTCAGTTCAAGAGCCTCCTGATTTTTCCCGCCGTTGGTCTGCAGAAGTTTCAAAAGTGGATGGACTGTTTCTTCTGCAGCCTGAGTGTCTGAAATCACAGCAGGATGTTCAGATGCAGGTTTTGAAGAGGTCTCAGGAGCTCTCAGCAGCGGGCGCTGCTACTTCAGTTAATACGGTAATCTAGCTGGTAGTCAGAGACGTTGCCTGGAAATGGGTGTTTGTTGTTGGCAACGGAGCCACACATGGCCTAAATCCCTCTCTGACATCGCATCATCTAGAATACAGCGGCCACATGCTAATTCTCTGTGCAAATCAAGATTAGACCCCCAGAATTCATTACACCCCCAAACCAAACCACACCTACATTATTCCCAGCAAACCCAAAATCAGTCACACAAGCACAAACTGAAGCACTGATGTTAGCAACAGCGCAGGAAGAAAACAGAGTAGATACCACGGAGACTTGCTCGAAAAAGAGAAAGGTAGAAACTGAACTGTTGTTTTGAAGACGAATGGACTGCAGAATATATGTTTATACTCTCGGTCAGCAGTTCCAAGCCTGTCTGCCTTGAGACCGTGGTGTTGATTCAAAGTGTGAACGTGAAGCGCCACTATGAGACAAAACACAGCACTTTTTTTTTTTGCACTTTTTATTTAATGTTTCCTGAGTCTACATGAGTTTAACTTTTTTACTTAAAGCAGCCTTTAATTCAAGAAGAAAGGACAGTTCAAAGAAAAATGTTTTATGAAAAAGTCAACACCCTTTTTGCACTTTTTAGTTTTTTCAGGGTTTAATTTTTTACTTGAAGAGGCCTTCAATTCTTCAGGCGTGGACTTGAACTATTATTGATTTTATTCTGAGGTTTCATTATTGGTTGATTTGAAATAAAAGCCTTAAACTTATTTAAATGCATGGGACTGCTTTTATTTATGATAAAAGATATGGAATATGTTGGAATATTTACTGCATTTGAAGTTAAAATAAAAATGTATATATATATTTATATTGCAATATTTATAGTTTACATTGTTGATTATATTTTTCCCTTAATTGCATGCACCATCATCGCCACAACAAATTCCTCGCATGTGTTAAATCGTACCTGGCAATAAAGATGATTCTGATTCTGTTTCTGAACAGCTGTTTCTCCTCCATCAGGGTATATACAGCAATCTTTGAGTCAAATTTACTACCATTTAATACCTTTTTTTACTACCTTCAGATTTTTTTTACAACCACTACGACGTCGAGCTGCACCAAGTATCAATCAGAAAGATTTTTTGACATGCACGTAGATTTTACTTTACTTGATGCACTAAGTCTTCAGCCTTCCCATGACCCAAGAACTGAGACCCGAAGTATCTGGTCCGAACCTCTCCATCCTCCCAATAATGGACATAGATGTCCAGTTGTTTCTTTTTGTTTGATTGTTGAGGCTTTCGTCGAACATAATCATAAAGTCCCCAGCCGGGCTGGTGTTTTTCGTCAGCTCCTTTTTAAAAAATGCCCCGAGGCCAAATCGAATAATGTAACCAGTTTTGTCCTTGCCACAGGTGAACGACTGGGCTACATCTGAGTAGTCATTGTGCTTGGTAATCAGGGGCGCTGCTAGGGATTTTGGGCCCCATGAAAAGAATCTTTACAGGGCCCCCCAACACAGCGGCGAAATTTGTTGATGCTATTTTTGATCATCATTAGGGGCCTCTCTGGGCCCCCCTCAATCATGGGCCCCTATAATCCGTATCCTTTACCCCCCCTTTTCGGCGCCCCAGTTGGTAATATACAAGATGACCAACAATTTAAATGTGAATTTTAAAAAGTAAAGGTTATTAAGTTATAAGTGAAAACATGTAAACTCAGTCAAGCCCATTAATCTGATTAATTTAGCAACTACTTAATTCAGTAAAGGACAATTTGTACAAGAAAAAAAAAACTAATTGCAACTTCATCATTTTTGTTCAAAACAACGGCAAATTAAGTTATAGGAAATATAGTGCCTTGCAAAAGTATTTGGCCCCCTTGAACTTTTCAACTTTTTGCCACATTTCAAGCTTCAAACATGAAGATTTTTTGTCAAGAATTAACAAGTGGGACACAATTGTGAAGTGGAACAAAATTTATTTGACATTTTAAACTTTTTTAACAAATAAACTGTAAAGTGGGGTGTGTAATATTATTCATTCTCCTTGCATTAATACTCTGTAGCGCCACCTTCTGCTGCAGTTCCAGCTCCAGTCTCTTGGGGTTTGTCTCTATCAGTTTAACTCATCCAGAGACTAAATTCTGGTCCATTCTTCCTGTAAAACAGCTGGAGCTCAGTGAGGTTGGATGGAGAGCGTTTGTGAACAGCAGTCTTCAGATCTTTCCACAGATTCTGGACTGGATTCAGGTCTGGACTTTGACTTGGCCGTTCTAACACCTGGATATGTTTATTTGTGAACAGTTCTATTGTAGATTTGTCTTCATGTTTTGGATCATTGTCCTGTTGGGAGATAAATCTCCGTCCCAGTCTCAGGTCTTCTGCAGACTCCAACAGGTTTTCTCCCAGAATGCTCCTGTATTTGGCTCCATCCATCTTCCATCAGTTTTAACCATCTTCCCTGTCCCTGCTGAAGAATAGCAGGCCCAAACCATGATGCTGCCACCACCATGTTTGACAGTGGGGATGGTGTGTTCAGGGTGATCAGCTGTGTTGCTTTTACTCCAAACATATCGTTTTGCATTGTGGCCAAAAAGTCTGATTTTGGTTTCATCTGACCAGAGCTCCTTCTTCCACATGTTTGGTGTGTCTCCAGGTGGCTTGTGGGAAACTTTAAACCAGACTTTTTATGGATAAAAAAAAATGTCTTTCTTCTTGCCACTCTTCCATAAAGGCCAGATTTGTCCAGTGTAGGACTGATTGTTGTCCTCTGGACAGACTCTCCCACCTCAGCTGTAGATCAGTTCATCCAGAGTGATCATGGGCCTCTTGGCTGCATCTCTGATCAGTCTTCTCCTTGTTCCAGATGAAAGTTTAGAGGGACGGCCGGGTCTTGGTAGATCTGCAGTGGTCTGATACTCCTTCCATTTCAGTCTGATTGCTTGCTCAGTGCTCCTTGAGAAGTTTAAAGCTGGGAAATCTTTTTGTATCCACATCCAGCTTTAAACTTCTCCACAACAATATCTGGGACCTGCCTGGTGTGTTCCCCTGATGCTCTCTGAGCTTTAACCAGACCCTGAGACTATCACAGAGCAGCTGCATTTATACGGAGACTTGATTACACACAGGTGGATTCTATTGATCATCATCAGTCATTCAGGAAAACATTGGATCATTCAGAGATCCTCACTGAACTTCTGGAGTCAGTTTGCTGCTCTGAAAGTAAAGGGACCCAATAATATTGCACGCCCCACTTTTCAGTTTATTTTTATTGTTGAAAAAGATTTAAATATCCAATAAATTTCATTCCACTTCAAGATTGTGTCCCACTTGTTGTTGATTCTTGACAAAAAATTGAAATTTTTTGAAGCCTGAAATGTGTCAAAAGGTTGAAAAGTTCAAGGAGGCTGAAAACTTTCAGAAGGAACTGAGCAATCCATCAGGTCTGGACTCGTCTCCTCTTTAACATGTGTATATGCAGAGGCAGTTATTAGATTATTAGATGTTATTATTCTGGATGCATCAGCGAACCATTACATTCAGTATTTTTTCATGTTTTGGGTGGTTCAACTACATTCAGAGGAAACATCCATCCTTGGAGCTGATCAGACAGACATTTCTAGAACTCTGGAGCCATTATGCGTGTTCATATAACTGGCCTGCTGAGTGGAAACGGACAGATTTGTGAAGCGTTTTTATTAACGATGCTTTTTTTTTTTTTTAACACGGATCTACAGCGGTTGAGCGACCGTGAATGATCAGTCACGTTCCACAGTGAACGAGCACGCGCGTATTTTCAAGTCGGAAATAAAACCGGTCATCTGGGCCGCTACGTCCGCAGCGCTGTGGCTGTTGCTCCGGGAAAGCAGCTGTCCGTGGGCTCCGACACAAGAGCCGTGTGTCTTAGCCCACGGACAGCTGCTTTATACCTGGCGTCTCCTTCGTGACGGCGAAGAGCTTTTTTTCTTTTGCTGCTATAGACTAACTTCTTGGAGCACAACACAGTCAGGTACCAGGCAGCTCACTGCTCTGTCCCCTGTTCCTCTGTCCCCTGTTCCCCTGTCCCTCTGTCCCCTGTCCCTCTGTCCCTCTGTCCCCTGTCCCTCTGTCCCCTGTCCCTCTGTCCCTCTGTCCCCTGTTCCTCTGTCCCCGCCCAGAGACACTTGAATTTTGCCTCCGTTCTCCTGATTGCCTGAGAAAAAAAAACACCGGCTCACTTCGCCTGCGTTTTAAGACCACTCAGAAATAACGTGTTTCTGTGCGTGTTTTTTTTTTCCCTCAATCAGTCAAAAGCCGGAGATCCGGCACGCCTGAACACTTTAACCCCTGCGCATTCGTTTTTGAAGTAGCGGCGCAAGCAAGAAAGGATTTATTTATTTTATTTTGCCTATTTCATAATAATGAAACAGTCATTGCCCAAAAAAAAAAAAAAAAAACCTATTCTTTAGAAATAATACCTTTTGACCAAATTTATCACTTTTTAAGGCCATTAAATTTTGCGTTTTTCATTTATCACTTTTTAATACTTTTTAAAACCCCGCGGAAACCCTGCTCCATGTTGCGTAGCAACAGACAGAACTTGGGCTCAGCCTGTTCAGAATGGCAAAATAAATGAATAAATAAATAAACCCAGACCTGTCAACAGACCTTTTAAATTATTTGGAAAAATTCCAACAAAACTGCAGCTCTAGTGAAACACTGACAAATCAGCGGATCAACCTGGACCCAGAATTTTGGAATAAAAGACCATAATAAATCACAAATGAGACATGCAGTCATGTGCAAATGTTGGATGTGTGCGTCTTAGCGTTTATCAAATATAAATTAATACAATAATTAATTTAAATGCAAATGCATTTATAAAAACAAAACAAATCAGAATCATATGGGCAACACTAAGTTCCCCCTTAATGCTTCTATAACATTTCATTTCATGGAAGCTCACTGGTCAGGAGCATCCAGGTGTGTGTTAACACAATGCCAGCGGGGTAAGACACAGGCAAAGGTCCTAGAGAAGCAATTGTTGCTGTCCATCAACCTGGGAAGATCTATTAAAGTGTTTCCACACAATCTGGAGTCCATCATTCTGCAGTGAGACTTTATTCATAAATTCAGTTTATTCATAAATGGAAAGCATTTAAGACAGTTGTTGACCTTCACAGGAATCGACATCCCAGCATTTTTCCACCAGGGGGAGACAGTCACATGTTCAGAGAATATAAAAAACAAACCTACGTCTCAGAGACTGCAGATCAGAAGAGACCAAGTGGAGATGTTTGACCTCCATGTTGGTAAAAGTCCAAACACAGAGGGGGCAGCAGCCTGAGCAGAACGGTCTAGACCTCCATCCCCTCATCCTCCTCCTCCAGGTTTTTCTGGGGGGGAACCAAGGTGTTCCCAGACCAACTGGAACATGTAGTGTCTCCAGCATGTCCTGGGTCTGCCCCAGGGTCTTCTCCTGGTTGGACATGTCTGAAACACCTCCCCAGGGAGGCGTCCAGGAGGCATCAACTCCTGTCTGACCCCTGAATGAATTGATCAGTTTGAGCTGTCTGCCGGTCTAATGAATCTGTGCCTTTATGTTCTGGATTTGTTTGGAACCCTTGAACCTGACCATGGACTGGACTTGGACTCTGATCTGTTCCTGCACCCTGAATATAGTTGTTCATCTCAGTTTTATTCTTCCCTCCGTGTGAAAGAGTACAGCAGCTTTCAGTTCTGAGCTGGACTGCATTGAGAACTGAACAAACCATCAGTGGTGACTTGTTTAGCCTGTGTGGAGGACCACATGTTTACAGGAACCCACTCTACTGGTCAGTCCAGGAACAGTACTGGTCCATATTTCTGACATCAAGTCAGACCAGCTGGATGTCGCTCCTTGGGTTTAACGTAACATTTTAAGGACCAGATGATTTCCTATTATGTCCTGATACATAAAAACAGGATTGAAACATGTTTATTGCTTTATTTTCCACATGACTGGACTTCCAGGCCTGACTTTACAGCTCCTCAAATGGAAAACATGCTTCTTCTTCATGACAAATGTTGGCTGGATTCATTTCTTCTTTGACCTTCACCAGTGATCCTTTCCATGAACTGGAGTCTAATAGAGGCTCAGATGAGGAAAATAAATGAGCAAAGCTCAGGCTCTGCTTCTTTAAACTGGAGTTGATCTTTCTCAGAGTCTGAGGAATGTTAATTATTCAGGTAAAGTTTTCCTGATACCTGCTGTGTCTCAGGTGGAGAATAAAACCCTAAAAAGCGTATTTAAGGGTGAATGTTCAGATCAGTGGACTGATCTCAGGTCGTTACCCCACTGAGGTCTCAACCATCCTCCATCATCTAATACTGAGCAGGACTCTGGAATAAAACTAAGAGTTTGGACCTTTCCATCATTCCTCAGCCTCTGGCATTGAGTCCATCATAGACGAGGACTCAACAACAGGAAACTGGACTAGAGAAAAGGTCAAGATCTGGTGAAATGAGGGAGAAAGAAAACCCACATGAATCAGCTTCATGTTTAACTTATGACTTTATTTTTGTAAAAAAAATATTTATTCAAATATCATTCAAAGAACCCAATTCGGAGTTTGCAGTTGTCCTTTTTAAAAACTTCTCCATGACTGTCACCACGACCTCTCAAGTGCATCGTTAAGTCTCTTGGAGGAACGAGGCAATCAGCTACGTGTTGCCACACGGACGAATATTAAATTACCCTCCCAGTCTTTACAGCACGGACACTGGACAATGACATAATATTTGCAGAAAATGATAAATAAATGTTTTATAAAATTTTACAAAAGTGACATTGGATAATTTCTCACGGCACACCTGACGATCTCTCACGGCACACTAGTGTGCCGCGGCACAGTGATTGAAAATCACTGATATAGACGGTATTATAATTAGTTTAGATTAGATTTAAATTAGACTTTGCGGTTGTTCAGAAGGAAAGCCTGATTGTAGCATCCCGGTTGAAAGATAGTCTCTCGAACTGATGGCTCACAATCCTTTTATTACATAGCCTTGTATGTGAACACACAGTAAGAGCTACAACATGTACAGAACAAAAAGAACACTATCAGTAACTCAAATAGCCATACTATAAATGTGACCATAAAATAACAAATAATATAAGACCATATAAACCTTTGTCTTTACATTAAACACGAGTAATTAGACGAAGTAAATCAGTGTCCACTAGGGGGCATCAAACAACCAACCTGCACACTTAATAGAAGCCAGCAAGCTCTACAAAATATACATTTACAATATGAAACACTAATAATAAACAATACTAACCTTGTTCCTTTAACAACCAGGTGCTAAGGAACTGTTTGCAACTCAGAATAACACCTTGACAAGCGTCTTCAGTTTTGAACAGTGCACACTTTCTATATACACCGGAGTTCGCGCTTCTGCCGTGCAGCTTGCGACAGAGGATATACGTCACCCACTATTCTAAGAGTTTCAAAATAAAAGCACAAACTGAGATAGTTTGGTGGAAGAATAATACAACTTTTAAAACCACTTAAGGACAACGATAATACCAATTGCTATCACAAAAATAGGGTCAATTACACCGATACTAATTGGAACACATACGGATTCGACTCTGCCGCCCGGATCATCACCAGAACTCCCTCTCACCACCATGTCACCCCCATCCAACAACTCCACTGACTCCCCATCAACAAAAGGATCATCTACAACATTCTTCTGTATACATTCAAACAACATTCCACAACCTCACCCCTCCTTACCTCTCCAACCTCCTCCATGTAAATATCCCTTCTCGCTCCCTCAGGTCCTCTTCCTCCCTCACCCCACTGTTCCCTCTGCCCGTCTCAGCTTTGGAACTCATTAGCACCAGACCTCCGAAATTCAGCCTCCCTCCCCATTTTTGAATCCGGACTCAAAACCCATTTATTCAGAACAACCTACAGCCTTTAATCCATTTTCATTGCCCCCACCTTATTTAATGTATGTTGTTTTTTTTTAAATTCTATTTGTGTTTTATTGTTCTCTTTTTAATTCCTGTATAGTGAGCTTGGGTGTCCTGAAAGGTGTTTTTAAATAAAATGTATTATTATTATTATAACTCGGGGTGACACAAATTTACATGTTAAAAAGTAAAGGGGTAAAATCAACAGGAGATCAAACCAACAACAGCCTTCACATGGCTGCATTAAATTAGATAGCTAACAAATAAACACCTCAACAAGCAGTGCTGCTGGGAAACACCCAGAAGGACCTGCCAGATCACTGCAATATAGATCTTTTCGGGCCAGCCCCCCGGAAGTACCCCGTCCGCCATTGGCGTACTGCATTTGTGCTACAGAGCGACACTTTCACCAGCTCGCAGATTAACCAGTGTTTTTCTCTTTCTACAAATATATATTTTTATAATGTCAAGTCGGTCGAGTGGGAATACATGTTCCGTCATAAACTGTGCCAACAATGGCGTGAAAATTCAACAATGGAAGAAGAAAGTATGTGAAATACACAAGCCTTTACTGCACGAAGACTGCCTTGTTTGCAGAACAAGAAGTTAGGAAGACGTGGGTGAAAAATATCAACAGAAAGGACTTTGTTCCAAATGAATACAGCCGGGTGAGTTTTCGCTAACATTCAGTCTCGTACTACTCATAGTCTCGCTGAGAGTCCCGGACGATTCTGGCCGAAAGAACAGCAGTATGAGGCTACTGTAGCCCTCGGCACTAGCACAAGCCTATGAATGAATGAATGAATGAATGACTTAGGAGAATGATTAAATAAATTAAATATAACATTAACACATAGCCTAATTTACCGCTAGCGTTAACGTTACAGTAGCATAATCTTTATGGCTTGTTGACGTTAGTTTTAGCCAGCGTTGCAGCGTTCCACAGTTGTTAGTGTTTGATTATGGGAATAGATCATGCTATTTCCATAACCAATCATTAAAAACAGCGATAAACTACCTTCATCTGTAACTGGAGGCCACTGCCTAACATCATCAATCCAAGACATGTCTGCGTTATCCGTAACAGATGCTCCACGTTGCTGTGTTTGGGTTACTTGGTGGAGCACTGCACAGTCCAGTTATGGCGGGGCCACTAGGGGGCGCATGTCCACAATTTTCAAGTCGAAAAAGTGTATATTCAATGTTTGGGTGTAGTAACAGACTCTGCCAGCAGAGGTCAGTAAAAACCATTTAAGACACAAATGAGCTTAAAAAATTGTCAACATGGATATAAAGTAACTTCGGAGATCTGTATGAAAAGTATTATTTCCATTTAAGATAATAGTTAATTAAAATGTGTTAAAATACTGAAGCTTCTACGGCACTGGAGTCAGAGTTTTGGAAAAGCTCGTCATTCTGCGTTACTGTTTTTTTAATGCCGAACTGAAATTAAGATCCTTGGTCCATTTCAGTTTAGATGCTTCATACTAATGTCAGTGGAGTGAAAAACCACCTCAGCAAGGTTCTACAGTAGGTCTAATAAAATCAATCATCAGTCATGGAGGAACCATCAACATCATCCAACAGGGTATCTGACAGCTGTCCAGCTAAATGTTCTGTCTTCACCACAGAAATCCATCTCATCACATGTCAGTTTGGAGAACTAGGATCGATGGATGGACGGGAGAACTTTCATCCTCTTCAGGTGGCAGTCGCTTTAATTCACTGTAAAAGAAATGAAATAGAATTAAATCCTGAAAACTGAATGGATCATTATTTACAAATGTTAGTAGAAACAGGTCTGTTCTTTAAATATAAATCCCTCAGAAGTCACATCTGATGTCGTTTATATTTCAGTTCATTTTAAGTTGAAAAAATCAACTAAAATGTTGTTGAACTTAATGTCAGACTAACTTTAAATTAGATCAGTTATAATATTCCACAGCCTGTAAAACTGCTGATACACAGTTAAACTCACGTTAAAGACACATTTGTCTCCAACAGGTTCACCTGGTTGAGTTTTTCCAAGTCTGCTCCATTTCCTCCGTTACCAGCGTCCTTATTACGGTTAAACCGCTGAGACAAAAGATAAAAATAAATAATTGTGAGTCATTGTTCAGTTTTCAGTCTCATCAAAGAGTAATTAAACTGTTTTTATATCTTTGATCAGTTGTTAGTGATTAAATTTGAACCAGTCATCAAAAATGTCTGCAGGATATAAAAAGGTGATCACAGTGTTGTAGATCAGAGCTGATCAACCTTCAGGACTCTACATTAATAGTTTTATCTTGAGTTATTTGACACAAAATATAATAAATATGATTTTACCTGTTTCTGGAAATACCGTCTCAAGCCGGTGACTCCACATAAAATCAGAAATAATCCTCCAACAACTCCTTTAATAATGAATCTAGGATCAATTTTTCTGGCTGCGAATGAAGAAGAGAACAAGAATGAAACTGATGAACCATTTTAACCTTGTTAATGTCACAGATTTGTAGCTGCATCTCTAGAGATTTACTGTAACTACAGACTGTGACTTTCTCACCTGGTACGTGAACAAAGGTGTGTTTCACGTATGTGTCTTCATCATCACTGAGTTCACAGGTGTAAGTTCCTGTCTGGTCTGGAGATAAGTCCTTCAGAGTGAGACTTCCTGTCTCTGATACCGTCTCCACATGCTGCCTCCACCTCTCTGAAGGTGTGTAGGTGTCTTCAGCTCTGCTCTTTGTCAGGATGATCTGACTGTGGTTGAATCTCCAGGTGAGATTCGGTAGAGGAGTGTTGGAGGTCCAGCAGAGGATTGTTGTTTCAGTGTCTGAACCGTTGATCACAGCTGGAATTAAAACACACAAACATGTCATGCAGCTGTTTGAGGCAGTGAGAAGCAGCAGATAATCTTCATCTTAACTGCAGGTCAGCGTGAACTTCATCATCACCTGGTTTCATCAAAGTTGCTCTCTTCTTGTTTGCTGCAGTGCTGACGGTGCAGCTGTAGTCCAGGTCAGTATCACTGTCTGAAAGGATCAGAGAGCTGCTGATGTTGTAAAGCTGCTGTTCAGTCTGCTGGACTGTTGGTTTCTGCAGGTTCATGCTGGATGGAGGACTGGTGGACCAGGAGAGTTCAGGTTCAGGATAGATTCCCTCTGAGCTGCAGATGATTTCATTTCTCTGTCTTCTCAATCTTGACTTTCCTGACTGGAGCTGGAAAAAGAAGGTTCAGATCTTTATTAAAGACTCCATCACATCTTTACAGGACTGTGGATTTTGTTTGGTCCGTCTACGGGTGTCTGAACACTACTGTGTGTATTTTAACATCACCAGTTTTAGCCACCAGGAGGCCCTGGTGAGTACAGTGAGGAAACGCTACCTAACTTCTGAAGTGGCTGCAAATTTTAATGAGATTTTAAAGAGCACTCCTGCTGAAATTTTACCTGCATCATGTCATTTTATTGTTGACAATTTTGATACTAAACTAAGGACAACGCCGGACTTCAGTGGCTCCACTTTTATCAAAAACAATAAGAACAAAACCTACACCCCCGTGGATAAATCACCACACTAAAGAACTGAAAAGAAATTGCAGGAGTGCTGAAAGGAGGTGGAGAAAAAAATAAATTTACAGTTCATTATGAAATATTACACAACCAACTCAAAACCTACAGTAATGCAGTAAAGAAGGCAAGAATATCCCATTTCTCAAAACTCATCACAGACAATAAAAACAACCCAAAATGTCTTTTCTCAACCTTCAATCTTTTAACTAACACCAATTTTAATACGAATCCTCCATGGTGCCAACACCAATGCCCTCTGCGAGGACTTTGCAGACCACTTCAGAAGTAAAATTGATAATATCAGATCCAGTCTTTTACCTCAACAGAATATTACTTTTAACACACCTGAACCATTGCTTTTACCTGGAAACACTGGAGAGTTTTGTCCTGGTTGATGCAAGGACACTTGGTCCAGTTTTCTCCCAAGTAAACCCAACAACCTGCCTTTTAGATCCAATCCCCACATCACTGTTAAAAACATTTATGGATTCTTTGAGAAACAGATTTTAAATATTGTAAATTGCTCTCTTCAGACGGGTGTCTTCCCCACTGCCTTCAGAACAGCAGTGCTGAGCTCCTTCTGAAGAAGAGTAATCTAGACCCCAACATTTTTAATAATTACCGACCTGTATCCAACTTACCGTTTTTAAGTAAAATTTTACAAAAACTGGTTTTTAACCAAGTAAATTATTTCTTAGTTAAAAATAATATTTTAGAGAAATTTCAATCTGGTTTTAGGATGAACCACAGTACAGAGACAGCCCTTTTAAAGATTTTAAATGACATCAGGTTTAATGCAGATTCACAAAAACTTACAGTCTTGGTTTTACTGGATCTTAGCGCCGCCTTTGATACAGTAGACCATCACATTTCATTAAACAGAATCAGACACCTGGTCGGCCTCTCTGGTACTGTTCTGAACTGGTTCAGCTCTTATCTCACAGATCCATGTTTCTTTGTAAGTATAGATACGTGCTCCTCCAGAAGGCATAAAATTAAGTGTGGGGTGCCCCAAGGGTCAATCTTAGGTCCAATTCTTTTTAATCTGTATATGCTTCCCCTTGGGGACGTCATCAGGAGACATGACATCAGCTTCCACAGTCACGCAGATGATACACAGCTGTACATCGCCATGTCTCCTGATGACACAGGACCAACTGATGCTCTTTTTAACTGTATTTCAGATATTAAGACATGGATTCAATTCAATTCAATTCAATTCAATTCAATTTTATTTATATAGCGTCTGTTACAATGACAATTGTCTCTAGGCGCTTTACAGAGACCCAGATCATGACCCCCGAGCAAATATCATCAACTAAGATTATATAATTAAATCCAATCAATGATAATGGCAGGTAAAAAACTCCCACGTAGGGAGAAAAAAAAACCTTTAAGCCAAACAGTGGCAAGGAAAAACTCCACTTTAAGAGGAAGAAACCTTGAGCAGGACCTGGCTCATATGGGGGGACCTTCCTGCCGAAGGCCAGCCGGGTAGAGAAAGAAAAGAGGGGAGACAGGACAGAGAGAGGATGTAGGACAGAGGGAGGAGAGCACACAAATGACTAAATACAACGGACCATATAAACATAAACAGATGGAGGTAGCAGCACTGGGATGAGATGGCCAGAGGACCAGGTCGCCGATCACCACGCCAGTCGGCACCTTAAACACAAGTGGAGGAGAACCCCGGGATGGACAGAGGATGGAACTGCAAGTCAGCATGAAACCCAGGATTCTCTGGCCTGCAAATACACAGAAAGAAAAGAGGGCAGAAACAGCACAACAAACACAGGAAAGCAAAGAAAATGGAGCACAGTTTCAGTAACAAGGTGCTCCCAAATAATTATAAATGAGCTGGAGGAGGAGGAAGGGAGGAAGAAATGGGAAGAAAAAGGAGAGAAGAGCAGTGGAGACACCACTCAGCAGATCATGTTGGTGCCCCCCTGCAGCGTAGGCCTATAGCAGCATAACTATGACGAAGCTGTGATTAAGACGAGCTACTCTAGTCTTACTACTACAACTATAGTTATAACTATTAGCCCCTACACACTATAGTTTAGATTAACTGTAGGCTTTACTGAACAGAAATGTTTTCAATTTAGTTTTAAAGATGGAGATGGTATCAGCCTCCTGAACCCAAACTGGTAGCTGGTTCCATAAAAAAGGTGCCTGGTAGCAGAAGGCCCGTCCTCCAAACCTACTTTTAGATATTCTAGGAACGACGAGTAATCCTGCACTCTGAGAGCGGAGAGCTCTATTAGGAGCATAACATGCTATCAAGTCTTGTAAATAGCGCGGAGCTAGGCCATTAAGGGCCTTATATGCGAGAAGCAGAATTTTAAACTCAATTCGAAATTTCACGGGAAGCCAATGGAGGGAGGCTAACACGGGAGAGATGTGATCTCGCTTGCGGATCCCTGTCAGCACCCTCGCTGCTGCGTTCTGGATCAGTTGAAGGCTATTTAGCGAGCTTTTTGGACATCCTGCTAACAGCGCATTACAGTAATCCAGTCTAGAACTAACAAACGCGTGGATTAATTTTTCGGCATCACCCTGGGAGAGGATGCTCCTAATCTGGATGGAAAGAATTTCCTACAGCTCAACCAGGACAAAACTGAGGTCTTAGTTATTGGTCCTGAAGGCAAGAGAGAGAAACTTTTACTAAAACTACAAGACTTGAAACCTGCACAATGTGTAAAGAACCTGGGCGTCATTTTTGACTCTGAGCTTAATTTTATTTCTCACATCAAAAGCGTAACAAAAATAGGTTTTCATCATCTGAAGAATATATCCAGAGTCCGCCCGTTTTCTCTCTCAGGCTAACACGGAGGTGCTGATGCTTTTATCTCCTGTTGTTTAGACTACTGTAATGTCCTGATCTCTGGTCTTCCCAAAAAGACCATTTCTAGCCTACAACTACTCCAGAACTCAGCAGCTCGTGTGCTGATAAAGACCAGGGGGCGGGAATACATTATACCAGTTCTAAAATCACTGCATTGGCTCCCCGTGCGTTTCAGGATCGATTTTAAGGTTCTTTTATTGGTTTTTAAATGTCTTAACGGTCTTGGGCCATCGTATTTATCTGACCTGCTTTTATCATATCAACCCTCACGGACCCTGACGTCCTCTGGTTCTGGCCTTTTTTATTATTTTATATATTTTTTTATTTTTCATTTTTCATTTTTAATTTATTAATTTATTCATTTTAATTTTTTTTAATTGTCTTTTAATCTTTTAGTTTTTAGCTCCAGTGTTTCCTCATGGGGGCCCTCCACACTGGGAGGTGTGTCTGGTCTGCCTGTGGGGGCGTCGTCTTGGAGATCCCTGGGGGCTGGGGGGGGTCTGCATAATGTGTAGAGTCTACCCTAGTCTACCTGGGTCAAGGTGGTCTCTGGGATGACGCCCCCTGTGGTTGCGGGCTGTGGTGCCTCTCAGTGTCGATGGCCTCCCAGAGGTGGTATTTCCTCACCTGGATCCTCAGTGTCCTGCCATGTTACTGAACTATTTTTACTTTGTGCTGTGAGTGTGCTTGTGTGTGCTGTGTATGTGTGTGTGTGTGTGCGTGTGTGTGTGTGTGGGAAGGGGGGGGACGGGGACGGGTTTTTATTATCTGTTATGATTTTGTTGTGTTTTATTTTGTGAAGCTTTGGGTTGCATTTTTAATGTATGAAAAGTGCTATATAAATAAAGTTTCATTTGATTTGATTTGATTAGAAGAGCAAAACGTTTAAACAGTTGATCTGGAAAATTATTTTATCCATGTGAACAAAGAAACAGCATCAACACCACAATGATCCATGTTTCACATACCGGAAACTTTCAGGAGGATAAATGAGTCATCAGTGCTACGGGGGGTGCTGGTGACACATCGATATTTTCCATGGTCCTGAACCTTCACCACCTTCAGCCGGACAGAAGCATTTCCTCTAGAGATCTGATCCTGGAACAGTGATGTCCTGCCTCTGAAGGTCCGATCCTGGTATCCAAGCTGGTCTTGGTTGCTGTAGAATGAGTGGACAACACGGTGTGCTGGTTTCACCTGCAACCAGTGGATAACTGGATCATCATCACTCTGGAAGCTGCAGGGTAAGATGCAGCTCTGCATGAAAACACAGGAGACCTCAGGATCTGGAACTAAAAACAAAAAAAGACTTTGAGAAAGACCTTCATTAGATACATTTAGGTCTAAATTCAACTGAATATTTTATTCATCCAGGATGGTTCATTATATTGTAGCAGAATAAATAAGTCAAGACAAAGTTAATTTCTAAATCACATTTAAAACAACCAGCTGGTTGGTGGATCTCAGTGTTCTGACTGGATGATGGAAGTTTAGAAAGTAGAAAACTCTCATCAGTGAGGTGGTACCAGGCTGTTTAGGAGACAGCTGATAAAAGCAGGTGTATTTATATAAAACCAGGACAAACAAATGACAGCCCAAAAGGTTCAGGTCAGGGTAAGAGGCCCCACCTGCGAATGGGCAAGGGTCTACTGCAGTGGCGGAGCTTCAGGGGGGGCTGGGGGGGCAGTACTCCCTGGCCCGGGCCCAGGAGGGCCCGGCGAAAGACAAAGAAACAGACCTCTCCTCAGGCATCAGTCACACCTTTCGCACTACTGAATACAACAATTTCTGCGAAAAGTATTTATTAGAGGTGGGTGGATCGATCCAAATATCGATAATATCGATACCAGTGCCGGTATTGATATCGAACGATTCTCATGTAAAAAGATCGATACTTAAAGCTTTTTTTTTCTCTCCCACTAGCACTGACTGCAGCAAAGTGTGAATTAATCAAAGTCTCTGTCTGACACGCTGTCGCTGTGTCCTCCTTCCCCCTTTCGTCTCGTCTTGTCTTTTGACATTGCAGCGTCACGTGCTCAGTGGCGCCAGCCAAACAAGCATGCAGGTAGACTCAGCCTAGCCCCTCCCCCCAGGCCCGCCCACTCAGGGCTCTCTCCCCCCTCGTGGACACACAAACCACACAGAGAGATGACGGAGCAGAAAAATCAAGAATGGCAGGAAAGGAATGCGGTCTGGCTGCATTTTAATCCCAAAAACAAAACAACGGACAAGTTGTGTAGTTTGTATAAGGCTGTAAAATACAGTGAAAACACTACAAATGTATTTAAGCACATGAAAAACCATGCGCAAGAAAACAAAGAGCTGCAGAAACGGAGAGGAGGACAGACATCCTCCATTCCCTGACAGACTCTCAACCCTGCGACAGAAGTCATTGGCAGATGCCTTTCAGTCCAACAGAGTATCCAGGTAGATCAGAGTGGTCATCTTCATCATCAATTCATATTAACTTTCAAAGTACATGTTACTTAAGTTATATGTTACTGGAGCCAACTCAAAAAAATATAATTAAGACCTTGAAATAACCCAGTACATGTCATGTATCCATTTAAAGGTGTTATCTAAGATAAAATAACATTAGATAATCCTTCATTAAGAGGTGGACTAGAAAAAACATTATGAACAGAACAATTCAACTCCAAGGAATATTTACAAAAAAATGTTAATTGTAATAAAGTATTTTTGTAGAAAAGGCCCAAAGTTTATCAAGTGAGCCCCTGGCTCCCCTATCTCCAGCGCTGCACCCCAGACATCCACCTGAGGAGCATGAATTAGAGCTAGAGGACATTCGTCATGAGAGGCACCTCCTTCAGAAGACACAGCAGCGCTGTCATCAGATCTAGTTGAGCTTAGAGCACTGCGAGCACAAATGAGACAGTTAGTGGAGACTGTCCGTGACCTACAGAGCCCATCTTTCCCTTCATACCAGCAAGCCAGAGCAAAAGGTGATACAGCCACAGCCAACCAGTTGGGAGTGAACTTGATGGTGAGGAAGAGGATTACTGGCCTGCACCACCACCACCATGCCCAGAGCTCCCATGCATTGAGGAAGCAGTGTCATCCCCAACCATTAAACTGCTTGTGGGCCAGCCACAAGTTCAACACTCCACAAGTGGGGGCCCTCCTGCTACGAGGCCAGGCAATGACACTGCCTATTATTCACGTCCCTGGTTCAAGCCAGTTCAGCCTCCGCTGTGGTCAACCCAGTGGCCCCCCAGCTGAGCTCAAGTATCCAACCAGGCACCCCCACAGCAACATCCTGTGGGGTCATGGATACAGCCACCACCCTCCAGACTGCCTCAGGGCAGGCATCCCCTCAGTGTCAAATTACCATGGGCCACGCCCAACAATCCCCAATTTCTCAAGTCAGGACCCAAGTGAGTTTGCACGGCTCAAGATCTCACTGGAGAACCTCTTACCACCTGATGGAACCGAGCTGTTCAAATACCAACTGTTGGTCAATCAACTGCATCTAGTAGAGGCCAAGTTAATAGCAGACACTTACCTCAACTCTCCAACGGCATTCTTCAAGACGATGGCCGCCCTGAATGACAAGTTCGGCCAACCACATCAGATAGCATTGAAGTGTGTTGCTGCTGTGATGGATGCACTGGACATTAGGCGGGGAGACCTTTCGTGCGTTTGAGAGGTTTGCGCTCCAGATACAGTCACTCGTGGGAATGCTAAGAACACTAGGGCCCAAGGTAGAAGTGGAATTACAGTGTGGGTCACATGTTGCTCGTCTGCTAAGTAAGCTACCACCTGAGCAGAGAGCAGAGTTTTCGCCACTGTATGTATACTACGTTGTATATACTGTATGTATACTATGGCATACTACGTTACGCCACCCCACTTCTCCGCTCTTTCAGGCTACTAAAGAGGCTGTTATGCCCAGCCTACGGAGTGTAGAGCGGCGACTGGCCAGAGACCCTGCACGGGCAGAAGCCTACAGAGTGGAGATGGAGAAACTGATCAAGGCAGGCTCTGTCATCGAGTGTGGCCCTGAAGCACCAGTCGGCGAAGGTCATGAGACATGGTTTATACCTCACCATATGGTGAACCATAATGGCAAGAATAGGCTGGTCTTCAAATGCTCCTATCAGTATCAAGGGCAGAACCTTAATGACTACCTGCTGCCTGGGCTGACCTTGGGAGCATCACTTCTAGGAGTCCTGCTACGCTTCCGAGAGCAAGCAAGTGGCAGTCAGCAGAGACATCAGAGGCATGTTCGCCTTCTCTCAGAAAATCGTGCCTTGCTTTTTTTTTTTTATATTTCAATTTTAGAGTTGGATCAAAAATACGAAATGAAAAAAATGGTCCACAGGACTGAATTTTTTTTTATAATCAATGACTGGACTTTCTGTTGTCGTTACACATCTGTGCCACTAGATGGAGCCGCACTGAAGTAACCAGTAAGTGAACAGATCTGATGTAACATGGAGGAATGACGCGAAAGTTTTGTTGCAGTCCAGAATTTTATTTTTCAGACAGAACTGTTAATATTGCTACCTGAGTTGCTAGCTGAACTGTTAAGTATACAGATTTTTATCGTTCTTCATGTCTGTTCTAGGTTTTTTCGCATGTTTACCTGCCAATTGTCTTCCGGTTCCGCAGCAGCCAGTAACAGACTTTTCAAAACAAAAGCATGTGAGCAACATGCATTAACGCACGATAAGATAATTGTCAGCGTTAATAAATGAATGCGTTAACGCGATAATAACGCGTTAACTTGCCCAGCCCTAATTAAAACAGAGACATACAAAATAATAAATGGAACAGGTTTTATTTCCAAAAGACTTCATAGCAACTTCCAGATATGATGATTAGTTGTCACTAATATTAAAAACAATCATCATCATCATTTTTATTATGAAAATAATAACAATACTTCTACTAGAATGACTACTAATATTACTACTACTTGATCTTAATTATTATGATTATAATCCCAAGTAGCTTTCTCTGCATCTTGTGGGAAGGTGGAGCTTGACATCAAGCCCCGCCTTCTGTAGTGTAAAACCGTGAAGTTATTGATCAGTATTGAAATGATTGGTGATTAATATTCCCAATAAATATTCACCAAAATTATACCAAACCTTTTTTTTACTCAAAACAGCTGTTGTAGTATGACCATAAGGAGAGTCCTGAAGTGTGTAATGAGTTTGGAGTGTCTGCAGTGTAAAACAGTGAAGTTATTGATCATTATATAAGTTATTAATGATTAATAATAATTTTAAAAAATCACCAAAATTATACCAAACCTTTTTTGCTCAAAACAGCTGTTGTAGTATGGCCTTAAGGAGACTATTGATGTATGCCGTGGGTTTGGAGTCTCAGTGAAGTTATTGATCAGTATATAAGTTATTATTGATTAACAATAATAAAAGAAATCACCAAAATTATACCAAACTTTTTTGGTTCAAAACAGCTGTTGTAGTATGACCATAAGGAGACTCTTGAAGTGTGTAGTGAGTTTGGAGTCTCTGCAGTGTAAAACAGTGAAGTTATTGATCATTATGAAAGTTATTAATGATGATTAATTTAAATAAAATCACCAAAATTATAACCAACCTTTTTTGTTCAAAAAATGTGTTGTAGTATGACCATAAGGAGTCTGCTTAATTGTGTAGTGAGTTTGGAGTGTCTGCAGTGTAAAACAGTGAAGTTATTGATCATCATATAAGTTATTAATGATTAATAATAATTTAAAAAATCACCAAAATTATGCCAAATGTTTTTTTTTACATAATAGCTGTTGTAGTATGACCATGAGGGGAACTCTGATGTGTGGTGTGATTTTAGCGTCTGTATACTGTACAACAGTGGAGTTATTGATTTTTGTTTCCAGCGTGTTTTTCTTTTGTTGCAATTTGCAGACGGTCCCTGGGGACTGGCACGGCTGCCGGCTGCGGAGTTTCATCAATATGTTACATCGAGCTCGCAGGACTGCTTACTTTTGTATAAATCGGGGTTTTTATCCTTGTAGCTGATAGTCTATGCTATCAAGATGTGAAAGAGGCACCATTTGTGTTTTGACGATGTGTGGCTTCAGACTTATTGATCCAGGAAAAACGCAAAGTGAAATCAAGATCTACGGATCTGTTTGAGGGGGCGTTGTCCCCTCAAACAGATCCGTAGATCTTGATTTCACTTTGGCGCGGAGCTCCACCAGCTGAAATCTGTTATTAAAGCTGAAAACGTCAAAAATACAATAAAGTTGAGATTCTTTTCAGTCTTTCAATCAATCATGTCACCAGTTAACTCCACACTCACCTCCTCTGGAGAAAGTCCATGTTGAAAATATTATCGCAAACTCCAAATACATGATCGACTCGTGTATTTGATGGTTCTGTTAATTCCTCCCTCCGTCTCTGTAAGGTTTCATTGTTCTTCTAGTTGTTGTTACTCCTTTGTTTGATTGAACGATTTGAAAGTTGGTTTGAACTTCTCCGTCACATCTCTCTTTTGTTTTTGTTTTGGTTCAACACAATCAGGAAGTGAAAGGAGGAGGGGTTTGGAGTCTGTGTTCAGTTTTCTCTCCTGCTTCAGTCCTTCATCAGAGGCCACTTGATTTATCCCGCCGGTAGAAGAAGCAGAAGGGGAGCTGGGATGCTCCTCTACTGGTCCCCTTTACTGGCTGGACTGGAAACAGAGAACAGACCGTGTAACTGACGACGTTAAAGCTTCAGTTTTCTACTGCGGTCCAGCCAGCCGTCGTTCGCATTTGCGTGTTCAAATCAGCCGCTCCTGAATTTCATGTGCACTCGTATTCACATGTTTACGGCACGTCAATGAAAGCGACTCATATAGAATTTCCGGTTTCCAAAATAAAAGTACAAGATAAATCACGGGTCATTAGAAAACAAAAACTTGGTTTGTTAAACAACTTTACCAGTATACTAGAGTAATATCTATGTAAAAGTGTTTATTTTATTCTTTTTTTTCATGTTTGCAGCAGTAATTTTATTTAAGAGTATTTAGGACCTTTTCTTTTTTGACAAGTAATCTCATGTCACTAATCCTGTTCTGTTTTTTGTTTTTTTTTGTAAAATGTTGAAAATAAATACTTGAAATGTCAAGTCGTGGAGAAATTACATCGTGAGAATAAATATTTCCTTCGAGAAAAGACAGATGGCAGAAGTTTGAAGTACAATAAGATTGATCATTTCTGACAAATAATAATAAATTACTGTTGAAAATACACTGTGACTGTGTATGCAAGAAATATCAAATATGTACAGACAAAATGAAATGAGAAGAGGTTTAGTGGAATACAAGGAAAAACATTGATTTAAAAGTTCAAATGTTGTCAAAATGCCTATTTTTGGATAGAGCCATTAATTTCTAAGGGACTCCAGATTTTTATTTCTCCATAATCTCTGGCAATAACTGTTACAGATCACTTCAGGACTATGCTGATTACCACCATACTCAGTATCAGACACTTTTACTGTAGAAAAGTGGAGAAATCCGTCATTGAATGTCCAAACATTGTATTTTAAAATAACGTCAATCGTATATTTTTGATAGACCTGCTGTTTTTTAGGGACTCCAGATTTTTATTTCTCCGTCTGGCAATAACTGTTTCACATCACTTCAGGACTAAGCCGACTACCATCATACTCAGTATCAGACACTTTTACTGTAGAAAAGTGGAGAAATCCATCACTGAATATCCAAACATTGTATGGCAATTATAAAGTCAAATGCCTATTATTGATAGACATGCTATTTTTGAGGGACTCCAGATTTTTATTTGTTATGTCTATCAAAAATAGGCAATTGACGTTATTTTAAAATACAGTGTTTGGACATTCAGTGATGGATTTCTCCACTTTTTCTACAGTAAAAGTGATACTGAGTATGCTGGTAATCAGGGTAGTCCTGAAGTGATGTGAAACAGTAATTGTCAGAGATTATGGCAGAATAAAAATGTGGAGTCCCTCAAAAACAGTTTATCTATCAAAAATAGGTGTTTGACTTATTAACATGTAGGATACTTATGTTATTTTGGCTTGCCCTTCGGTGGCTGCAGCAGTGCCTTATCCACCATGTGTGGTATATTACTCTTATTGAACTGTTTTGATTTTGAGTTTCAGAGCACAATTAGTAAATTTTTAAGTGAGGTTTTATGTGTTGATATGCCCTTCAGCACTTGCTAGATGATTATGATGCTGGTTTCTTTGTTTATTGATGCCGTTTGTTTGGTTGGATGTACGAGATGTTCTAGTGCTCAGATTCTGTTTAGTCCTCGGTTTGTTCTCTGGTTGTGGACTGTTTTCTTCTTTGGGTAAGAATTTGATGTGGTTTTACAGTTTGGGTTTATTTTGGGTGGGTGGGCTCCTCCAGGACCTCTCTGAAATTTTATGTGTGGTATTATACCTATCTATATTTACTGATGACACTTATTTATGGCTAGCTTAAATACCCTGGTCTGGAACACTGGTGGTCTCAATGCACCACATAAACGCACCAGTGTCCTTGGTCTTTTTGAGATGGAAAAAAGTGGATATAGCGCTATTAAGTGAAACTCACCTCCTCAAAGCTGATATTAGGAGATTGGCTGATAAATTCTATCATGTCATAGCATCCTCCTCTGCTAATAACAAAGCCTGAGGAGTAGCCATAGTGGCTAAGCGCAATTTAAATATTAAAGTTCTGGGCAGACCCAGCAGGGTATCTCTGTTGCTAAAGTTGAATGTTCGAACAGGAAGATTGCTTTGGTTGCAGCGTATGCTCCTAACTCATTCAATGCAGATTTTTATAATACACTACTCGTGGTAATCATCTAGCAAGTGCTGAAGGGCATATCAACACATAAAACCTCACTTACAAATTAACTAATTGTGCTCTGAAACTCAAAATCAAAACAGTTCAATAAGAGTAATATACCACACATGGTGGATAAGGCACTGCTGCAGCCACCGAAGGACAAGCCAAAATAACATAAGTATCCTACATGTTAATAAGTCAAACACCTATTTTTGATAGATAAACTGTTTTTGAGGGACTCCACATTTTTATTCTGCCATAATCTCTGACAATAACTGTTTCACATTACTTCAGGACTACCCTGATTACCACCATACTCAGTATCAGACACTTTTAGAGTAGAAAAGTGGAGAAATCCATCACTGAATGTCCAAACACTGTATTTTAAAATAACGTCAATCGCCTATTTTTGATAGACATAACAAATAAAAATCTGGAGTCCCTCAAAAACAGCATGTCTATCAATAATAGGCATTTGACTTTATAATTGCCATACAATGTTTGGATATTCAGTGATGGATTTCTCCACTTTTCTACAGTAAAAGTGTCTGATACTGAGTATGGTGGTAATCAACATAGTCCTGAAGTGATCTGTAACAGTTATTGCCAGAGATTATGGAGAAATAAAAATCTGGAGTCCCTTAGAAATTAATGGCTCAATCCAAAAATAGGCATTTTGACATTTGAACTTTTAAATCAATGTTTTTCCTTGTATTCCACTAAACCTCTTCTCATTCCATTTTGTCTGTACATATTTGATATTTCTTGCAAACACAGTCACAGTGTATCTTCAACAGTAATTTATTATTATTTGACAGAAATTATCAATCTTATTGTACTTCAAACTTCTGCCATCTGCGTTTTCTCTAAGGAAATATTTAATCTCATGATGTAATTTCTCCACGACTTGACATTTCAAGTATCTATTTTCAACATTAAACAAAAAAAAAAAAAAAAAAAAAAAAAAACAGAACAGGATTAGTGACATGAGATTACTTGTCAAAAAAGAAAAGGTCCTAAATACCCTTAAATAAAATTAGTGCTGCAAACATGAAAAAAATAGAATAAAATAAACACTTTGACATAGATATTACTCTAGTACAACTGGTAAAGTTGTTTAACAAACCAAGTTTTTTTTTTTTTTTAATGACCCATTACTCGTCTTGTACTTTTATTTTGGAAACCGGAAATTGTAACGAGTCGCTTTCATTGACGTGCCGTAAACATGTGAATACGAGTGCACATGAAATTCAGGAGCGGCTGATTTGAACACGCAAATGCGAACGACGGCTGGCTTGCTTTTCTAGATAGATTCATCTGATTTAAACATTTTCTTGATTCGTTTCATCCGGATTCAAATCAAAGGAACAACAATAACCAGAGGAAACAAATAAAGCTCCTCTGATGGATGGAGAAGGTATCATGGACTTGAGGACTGTCTTATTTCTGTTAACATGGACCCTCTCCAGAGGAGGAGACAGTGGAGGTAACTTTAGACATGTTTTTAAGGACATCAAATAACTGATCTCAGCCTTTCTGAACTTCAGTTAGAGGCTTTAATTTAATGAGACCAGGGAAGATATCAGTGTTACACTAAAACCATCCAAAGTAGAGAGCAGTCATTTATCCTCCTGAAGGTTGAAGGTATGTGAAACATGGATCATGGTGGTGATGATGCTGTTTCTTTGAATTTTCTATATTTATTTAAACCTTCTGACTGTCAGTGGACTTTATTTTCTCCACATTCAGTCTGTCCAGTCAAATTAAGAACAAAACATGAAAACAGAGACATTTCACATGGATGAAATCCATCCAGTCCTGTCTTTGGAAAACAAACATGTGATGAAGCTGTGAACCTTCTTTTTCCAGCTGCAGTCAGGAAAGTCAAGATTGAGAAGACAGAAAATGAAATCATCTGCAGCTCAGAGGGAATCTATCCTGAACCTGGACTCTCCTGGTCCACCAGTCCTCCATCCAGCATGAACCTGCAGAAACCAACAGTCCAGCAGACTGAACAGCAGCTTTACAACATCAGCAGCTCTCTGATCCTTTCAGACAGTGATTCTGACCTGGACTACAGCTGCACCGTCAGCACTGCAGCAAACAAGAAGAGAGCAACTTTGATGAAACCAGGTGATGATGAAGTTCACGCTGACCTGCAGTTAAGATGAAGATTATCTGCTGCTTCTCACGGCCTCAAACAGCTGCATGACATGTTTGTGTGTTTTAATTCCAGCTGTGATCAACGGTTCAGACACTGAAACAACAATCCTCTGCTGGACCTCCAACGCTCCTCTACCGAATCTCACCTGGAGATTCAACCACAGTCAGATCATCCTGACAAAGAGCAGAGCTGAAGACACCTACACACCTTCAGAGAGGTGGAGGCAGCATGTGGAGACGGTATCAGAGACAGGAAGTCTCACTCTGAAGGACTTATCCCAGACCAGACAGGAACTTACACCTGTGAACTCAGTGATGATGAAGACACATACGTGAAACACACCTTTGTTCACGTACCAGGTAAGAAAGTCACAGTCTGTAGTTACAGTAAATCTCTAGAGATGCAGCTACAAATCTGTGACATTAACAAGGTTAAACTGGTTCATCACTTTCATTCTTGTTCTCTTCTTCATTTGCAGCCAGAAAACTGGATCCTAGATTCATTATTAAAGGAGTTGTTGGAGGATTATTTCTGATTTTATGTGGAGTCACCGGCTTGAGACGGTATTTCCAGAAACAGGTAAAATCATATTTATTATATTTTGTGTCAAATAAATCAAGATAAAACTATTAATGTAGAGTCCTGAAGGTTGATCAGCTCTGATCTACAACACTGTGATCACCTTTTTATATCCTGCAGACATTTTTGATGACTGGTTCAAATTTAATCACTAACAACTGATCAAAGATATAAAAACAGTTTAATGACTCTTTGATGAGACTGAAAACTGAACAATGACTCACAATTATTTATTTTTATCTTTTGTCTCAGCGGTTTAACCGTAATAAGGACGCTGGTAACGGAGGAAATGGAGCAGACTTGGAAAAACTCAACCAGGTGAACCTGTTGGTGACAAATGTGTCTTTAACATGAGTTTAACTGTGTATCAGCAGTTTTACAGGCTGTGGAATATTGTAACTGATCTAATTTAAAGTTAGTCTGACATTAAGTTCAACAACATTTTAGTTGATTTTTTTCAACTTAAAATGAACTGAAATATAAACGACATCAGATGTGACTTCTGAGGGATTTATATTTAAAGAACAGATCTGTTTCTACTAATATTTGTAAATAATGATCCATTCAGTTTTCAGGATTTAATTCTATTTCATTTCTTTTACAGTGAATTAAAGCGACTGCCACCTGAAGAGACAAAGACAAACTTGTTTGAAAGCACATTTGTCTCTTTAATGATGTAGCTGACATTTAGAGCCGTTACTGCTGTTTGATGATGAAAGTTGAATGAAAAAATACATCAGAATTCAACTGTTCTGCAATCAACCAAAGAAAAGAACTTAAGTCCATCTGACTGCTTTTACTGCCCTCTTCTGGCAGAGTCTAGTACTACATCCATCATTTCAATGACGTATGCAACATATATATAATCAATACTAAACTTCATTTTTCATGATTTATATAAGCGTAAACTCTGTATAAACATCTAACACTGTCAATGTTATCACTGTTTTCATCATTATTTAAAAAAAATATATAACTGAAGTCTGTGTAAATGCACGTCACTATTTAATTATTCTGAAGTTAACAGAGTTTCTGAATGAATTAAAGCCATTGAAAAAGTTTCTTCAGCATCAACTCGGTTCTGATTAAGTTGGTTTGTGCAGAGAAAGTGTCTATAATAACTGTTTATTCCAGCAGTATCTTCCTTGACTTCTTCCAGTCGCTGCCACCTGGTTAGAAGTGAAACCAGTTGACTCCAGTTTGTCTGGAGGATCCATCCACACGATCACTGCACTGGAATCACTTTTACACTTGTTCTTGTTCCGTCAGAAAACTCTGAATACATCAGCTGTCTGGAGTCACACTTTCTTCTCAAATTGATCATCTACATTTATGCTGCTGATCTGATCACGTCACTGATGCTCTCTGGTCAAAGATGTGTGATGCTCATGAAGAAACAACCCTTCCAGATACAGGAAAACTTGAAATCAATCAGATGGCTCACAACCAATATTGATCATCAGCTTCACTAGTGGGGTCACCACAAAGGGTTCCTAACGTTAATAACAAATCTAATATTCAAATATATGATATATTCTAATATTCAGTCCCAAAACCACAGCCTTTTCTGGCTGCAGGCTGGAGAAGTGGGTCCAGACTGGAAACGGGGAACGCGTGACCTGGAAATGATGACCATCTGGAAGACTGGAAGTGTAAAAAAATCAAAATCACACCTTCCACTCATTTGTTAACCTTTAGTTTAAAATATCATTGAGTTTTAGAAGCTGTTTTTAATGAGTCCTGACCAAGAGAGACAGCAGCAAATACAAAACAGTTACAAAATGACAACACAAGCACAAGATTAAAAAGACTAAGTTTACAAGCAGATTATGAAGAACTACTGCATGCTGGAGTCAGCCTCAAATTAAGGTTGGACTTAAAAGTTCTTGATGAAATTAACTCCTTGTCCAACAGGGGTCAATGTAAGATCATTAAACAAGCAGGTCACGTGACCTAGCTAAACTGAGACAGTCCGGTTAATTTCACCCGCTAACATCGATATAACAGTCTCAATGAACAACAGACACACAGCTGAATAAACACAGGCAGAAGGAAATAAAATGTATGGTAACTAACTGAAAGTATCTCTCCGTGTTCTTTTTATCTGGTGCCTAATAACAAGACTAGAAACAAAGCTCAATCAAAGAGTTTAATACAATCATGAATACAAAGAATTATTATGCCATGCAGAATATTTCAATCGGCCGATGGTACACTTCTTGACACCACGAGGAGATGCCAGGAAATACACCCTGGAATCAGATTCTGTCCCTCCTTTAAGGATCCAGAGGAGGCGGATCCTGTTCTCCTGGGTTTTATGGCTCTTTGTCCAGATGGTCACAGTCCCAAAGTCCTGGTTAATAAACAAACTGTTTTTCCAGGGGTCGCAAACTGTTTGCGGGGGTCGGGAGGATGTTACAGTTATTAAGTCGTAAACCTACAGCATTCCTTCATGCCAAGTTTCAATTATAACAAGTTAAAATCTACATGGTTAATCCTAAATCCTAACATAACTAAATTACATGTCCATGTTTCATGTGGTTCAGCATGACATGCTAAACGCTAAGCTAGCAAAGCAAACGAGCATATGAGCCTGGTAATATTAGAAGCTCTGGTCACAAATGAAATATTAACAACATCCACTCATCACGTAACTAATATCATCACCGACACACACTGTTGTCTTTGATAGTTTCTTATAAAGAGGAGCAGGATCGATCTGTTCAAGACTTTAGACGTAATGGAACTACGTCATCAGCTACATGAGCTGCTGCTGTTTATCATGTTGATATTATACTCTTTTGAAGCAAAAGTAAAATGAATCATACATAATGTAGCAGCCAAGTTCTGAATGACAGGGTGCTTGTTATCACAAGTTAAAATATAACATTTAATTATAAAATCGACTACATTCTTCCCAAATGCTGTAAAAAACGAATCATGATGAGTTGATCATATGTGTGGTATACATGTAGTCTACTTTTAACTTTCTTCTTTCAAACCCATATTACAGATGGATGGACCTGAGAACAAAAGTGCTGTGTGGTAATATTTGAATCTGCCAACAACACCAGGGAAGATCACTGAGCATCTTCAGCAGGTCTCTGCAGTTTATGAACCCAAGAGAAACTGTTTCATTGGAGCTGAACAACTTTGCTTTTAGCATCATCATCTCCTGCTGCGTCATTGGGACTACTGATTGATGAAACAGTCACATTTATGGAAAATTCTGTTAAACTTTGTTTTATTTACTTTAAAACTTCAGGGAGCTATTTGTTTATTTATGTCTCTTTATAAGAGATTCTACTGTGCCAAGGAATTCTCTGCACTTTTTCTTTTTGTTTGAACTTATAACAAAGATAAGCCATTTTATGTTGAAGTTTTACTTTATTTACTGTGAAAATTTTCAGGGAACTGTAACTAACTTTAAAAAAACAAAACCTTATCAGAGATGCTGCTGAGCCTGTAACTCCCTGAACTATTATTTATTTACAATTTTTTTTTAATTGGCCCTAAAAAAAAAAACATATTAGTCGACCTCTACAAAGAGCTGTCATATCACCTTTACCTTCAGTGCACCTGTGAACATCATCATGAGCATGTGTTGGTGCTGCCACCTTGTGGTGACTGAGTGGAAAAAGGTACTGGAGTGAGATGAAGACAGATATCAGATGCACTGTTGTACTCTTTTCTCTAGTTTATAAATATTCTGTCTTATAGTTGGAGTTCACAGTTTCCTCATCCAGGGTTTGTGGTTTATGGGGTTCCATGAATGCCAAAAATATGTTCAAGTGCTAACTGTTTATGTCCATTGGTTGCTTGTTAAGACGTTTCCCCGTGTTTATTTAACTTTCAACCAATACTCTGGTTGTGTCAAAGCTCTTTTAACAACTACTTTGTCTATGTAGATCGCTCACTTGGCTTAACGTTTGGTTGTATCTGTTTAACTTTGGTTTACACTTCTGTTGTCTCCTTACACTCACTGTCTGATTGTGTCACCTGTTTTTCTCGTTATGATGCGTCGTTGGTACGCGTCGTTGCTATGCGTCATTGGTACGTGTCATTGCTATGTGTCGTTGCTTTGCGTCGTTGCTCTGTGCCATTATGATGCGTCGTTGGTACGTGTCGTTGGTGCGTGTCGTTGGTACGTGTCGTTGGTGCGTGTCGTTGGTACGTGTCGTTGCTATGCGTCGTTGCTATGCGTCGTTGCTTTGCGTCGTTGCTATGCGTCGTTGCTATGCGTTGTTGCTTTGCGTTGTTGCTTTGCGTTGTTGCTTTGCGTCGTTGCTCTGTGCCATTATGATGGTGCCATTATGTCCTTGGTACGAAGCACAGCAACGACGCATAGCAACGACACATAGCAACGACACGTACCAACGACGCATCATAACGAGTTGTTAAAAGAGCTTTGACACAACCAGAGTATTGGTGAAAGTTAAATAAACACGGGGAAACGTCTTAACAAGCAACCAATGGACATAAACAGTTAGCACTTGAACATATTTTTGGCATTCATGGAACCCCATATTGGTTCTCATCTTCAGCAGTATTCTCTTCAGTGACCACAGGTTTTCAAAGTTATCACCTTTTCACTTATTTGGTCTAAGCTTTCACCAGTTTTTTCTATTTATTTTTTTGTTCCATTTTAGTCCTTATGTCTCTGTCTGTTATTTCTTTAAATGCAAGAGGTTTAAGGAACAATGTTAAACACAAGGCCATATTTTAGTGCAGATTTTTGCTTTATTTAAGAATCCCATTCAATTGAAGAAGACAAGTCTTTCTGGAGGTCACCGCGGGGAGATGATTTGTGGATGTCCCATGGTACGGAGCGTGCTGCTGGTGTTTGTATACTAAAGAGCCGCTTTAATGGAAAAGTTTTAAATTCTGACTGTGAGGAAGATGGTCATTATATTTTTCTGATACTTGAGGCTGCACACTCTATCTATATATTAGTCAATGTACATGGGCTCAATTGTCAAGCAGAGAATAATCTCTATTTTGATTGGTTGGAAAAGCACTTACTACACTGGTTATCCAAATATCCAGATTCTTTTATAATCCTTGGTGGAGACTTTAATATTGTGTTTGATAATTACAAGGATAGGTGGCCTTCTAGCTCAGACTCTTCTAACTCACATATAAGGATGTTTGCACAAAGACTTAATTTAACTGATTCTTGGAGGGATTCCCATCCTTCTCAAGGAGCATGTACATGGTGCAATAAAACACAAACCAGGCACTCGTGCATTGATTATTGGCTATTTCAAAAGACTTGAAAAAATGTTATAACCAATATTTACCCTACGCCGCTTTCAGACCACAGAACAATTCATTTAACTGTTCATTTGTTGTCCTCTTCTGGTGCTAAAACATACTGGAAACTTAACAGTACATAACCAGTTGAGGTTCTCAGTGAATCAGATAAGACAGAACTAACTGACCTGCAGCAAAGGTTGGACGAGATTTATAAACGGAAAGCTGAAGGAGCATTTGTTCAGTCCCATAAAAAATGGCTTGAAGAAGGAGAGCAGAACTCGGCATATTTTTCCAGACTTGAGAAACGTCAATCTAATATTAATTCTATTGGACGACTGAATCTTAATGGGACGATTTCTGACGACAGGAATACAATGTCAAAATATTGTTCTGACTTTTACAGTAGACAGGGCTGGACTGGGACCAAAAAATGGCCCGGGCATTTTTGATCCCTGGCGGCCCACCATACGCCGGGGATCAAAAATGCCGGTTATTTATACAATATGCGGAAGCACATGCTGCATGTTATATACTATGTGCACATAGTGAAGTTTCAAAAATTAAATATTAAATAAAATAAAATTGAAGAGCCTCTGGACGACAGGGTTTGTAGCATCCTGTTGAGGATGAAACTCAAAGAATTCCTGCCTGTTTGTGGAATAGGGCGGCTAAAATAGTCTAAAACTGCCTGATCTCCCTGTGACTCAGCAGGGGGTTAGTGTCACTAGTGTTTACTTCTGTCTACCAATCATTTATCATGCATTTCAGCAAAGCAATGTTTCATTAATATTTTAACACACTTAACACTGTAAATTGGACACCAAATCTACTCAAAGCATTATTTGACAACAAAGACTAAACCACACACACACACACACACACACACACACACAGGTGATCACCTCCAAATAGCTATTCTGACCTCAATCTTGCCCTGCTGCTGGGTCTCATCTCTCTCCTCCTCCTCATCCTCCTCCTCCTCCTTCTCCCTCTACTCGTCCGCTTCTTCTCCGACAACCACCTGTTCACTCGACGGCCCCGCGGCCGACGGCCCCGCGGCCCCCGTCCCCGAGCTTGTGGTTGAAAACATTTCCGTGATTTTGGCACATTTTGCTGCATCCACTTTTAATTTTTTTTTTGTCTCCGTTCTGTGAGCTTTTCTGCTCCTCCCTTTCGCTTTTGTGCTTTTTTCTCCATTTCCATACTCATCCACGAGCCACCACACTCTCACTCCGGTAGAGGTGGGCGGATCGATCTAAATATCGATAATATCGATACCAACGCTGGTATTGATATCAAATAATACTCGTGTAAAAAGATCGATCCTCAAGCTTTTCTTCTCTCACGCGAGCGCTGACTGATGTGAAGTATGAATTCATTGAAGTCTGAGCCTGAGACGCTGGCGCTGTGTCCCCCTCCCCTCCCCTCTGGTCTTTCACGGTACCGTCACGTGGTGGCAAACATTCAGGTACTCAGCCTGGCCCCTCCCCCCGGACCCAACCACCTCATCGAAACACATCACAGAGAGGAACAACAGAGCAGAAGAATCCAGGATGGCAGAAAGGAAAAGGAGCGCAGTTTGGCTCTATTTTAATCATGAAAACGAAACAACGGCAAGTTGTGTAGTTTGTAAAAAGTCCGTAAAATACAGTGGAAACACCAAAAATTTATACAAGCACATGAAAAACAATGCGCTTGAAACGCAGAAACGTAGAGAAGAGGAGAGACATCCCCCGTTCCCTGATCCTGACAGACCTTCAACTCTGAAACAGAAGTCACTGGCAGACGCTTTTCAGTCCAACAGAGGATCCAGGTAGATCAGAGTGGTCATCTTCAGCATCAATTCAGATTAACTTTCAAAGTATGTTACTTAAATCATATGTTACTGGAGCCAGCTAAAAAATATTTATATAATTAAGACCTTGTAAGAAAGGTGTTATCTAAGATAAAATAAAATTAAGATAATCCTTTATTTAACCCACAACAGGGAAATTTATATCGTTAAAGCAACAGGAAAGTGCACACAGTGCGAACAAAATTACACAAGTACACACTGTATTGGCCTGAATACAGGACGACTGATTAAAAGACAACACCTATGTTTCACATATCATTTTTGGAAAAATAAAGATATGATGAAGGCAATAAGGTTATTCATAAAACAACTTTTTATTGAACAACTATTATAGAAAAAAGTCACACAGACATAACATTTTACTGTATTGTTAAACATTTAATGATTCAATCTTTTTTAGGAAGTATGGTATCATATTTAAGGCAAGGTACGTGTCAGGTTTCCATGTTATTAGGATTAAGGTATAGTACTATTTAATAAACTGTATTCTCTTAAAATCTGAGACTATGACTCAATGAATAAGCAACAACCATGTAGTTCAATAACTGCATTAATGATGTAAATAACTGCAGAACCATCAAAGTCCAGTTATATTCAATTTCAAGAACAACATTAATCATTCAGTCTTTAAAAAACAATTTGTTCTGAAAGGAAGAAAATTCCTTATTTTTGTATTTTTCTGAAGAACAATTCTATTTTGTATTGTGGTTTTTCCTTTTATTCCTTAAAAAATGTTTATTTCTAATGTTAAAAAAAAATTTGATTATTACTGTTCCATTGTTTCAAAACAAAAATGTTAATTGTGACAAAGTATTTTGCTGTCACCTATAAAGTTTGCTAAAATTCTATCGTAAGTTTTAACAAAAAGGTCAGCAATTTCATGACAGATAGAGCTTAAAGGTGGGGTGGGTGTTGTTTTTTTGCAACACTTTTTACAATATTGCCTGAAAACCTTTTCACATTTCCATTGCACCCACTGAAATAAAATGTTTGCAAAAAAAACTAAACATTTTGGTCCAGTCTAAAGGGTATAATCAGAGAAAAACTCTGACCAATCAAAAAAGTGATCATCACTATTTTGATTGGCTGCCTAATACGTCCATCAAATATCACCCCTCCCTCCCTCCCTCCCTATGGTTCATGCAGTCGTGAATCATGTGAAGGCGTGGTTTTCGAGGGGTGAGCTGAAGAGGAGGAGGCGGAGCCTTTGGGAGGAGGGAGGGAGTGTATATTTTCAAAATCTCACTTGAGTTGGATTGCTGGAACCGTTTTTCAAACAACACCTACTCCACCTTTAATATGAAAAAGTATCGGTATCGGTATCGGTATCGACGATACTGGCCCTGTATTTACTTGGTATCGGATCGATACCAAAATTCTCAGTATCGCCCAGCTCTACACTCCGGTCAGGCCAAACGGCAAAATTTGGTCAGGAGGGATGGGAGGGGTGGGCCAACGAGAGCTGAGAAATTTCATTGTACTAGCCCAATGTCCGTCAAGAAAATCAACCAATGGGCCACTTCGTGTCTTCGCAAGGCCCAGCCCCGCCTCCACCCCCTCCCTTCAGCAGAAAATAACGTTCATACTGCGTTTACATCAGCGCAGCACTGTAGCGCTTGTCTGATTAGCTGTCAGTGTGTCTTTCTTGAGTTTGTTGAGTGTGTCGTCGTCCCCTCCCCCCCTCGGAGATTTTTATGAGCCGACTACCAGTCCGTTACCGTCGCGGTCAATAAAAACTATATACTTTTTTTTTTTTTTTTTTATGACAGACCTGGGCCGGCCCACAGATGTGCGTCGGCCCACCGGGCATTGCCCGGTACGCCCGATGGCCAGTCCATGCCTGATAATTATTATTTAATAAGGAGATTGGTTGCCAATTATCTATGAGTAAAGGGTCTTTTTTTTGGTTTGGGAATCAGAGTAATTAGTCCCCTGACATAAACTAGGAGGGAGTGCACCCCTATCAATGCTTTCCTTAAAGACTTTCCAGAAGAAATGGAGCTAAGTCATCAGAGATCGTTTATAAAGCTCGGCAGTAAGGCCATTGTCCCAGGAGACTTGTTGACTTTTAGATGCTTATATAGCATCCATAACTTTATTCAGAGAAAGTGTCCAGTCACAGAATTCACAATCAGCTTCACTCAGCTGAGTAATATTATCTATAGAATTAAAAAACAGAGGCAGCGTGTGGGAAGTATCTGGAAGAATAGAGTCTACTGTCAGGCATGGACTGGCCATCGGGCGTACCGGGCAATGCCCGGTGGGCCGACGCACATCTGTGGGCCGGCCCAGGTCTGTCATAAAAAAAAAAAAAAAAAAAAGTATATAGTTTTTAACGTTCCATGTCCCAGTAACCAGTTTCGTCAGCCGAGGGTCGGCATGCCAAGGCCCACGCTTTCGGCTGCCACCCATACCACACTGCACCCGACTCCTATGACCCTCCCTGCGGGTGGTGGGCCCACGGGGAGGCGAACCCATGTAGCTCCTTCGGGCTGAGCCCGGCCGGGCCCCATGGGTGAAGGCCTGGCCACCAGGCGCTCCCGAACGAGCCCCTCCCCCAGGCCTGGCTCCAGGGTGGGGCCCCGGTGACCCTGATCCGGGCGAGGGACATCGAGCTCTTGATTTTTCTTGTTCATAAGAGTCGTATGAATCGCGCTTGGTCTGGCCCGTCCCCCAGGACCAGTTTGCCTTGGGTGACCCTACCAGGGGCAAAAGCCCCCGACAACATAGCTCCTGGGATCATTCGGGCACACAAACCCCTCCACCACGTTAAGGTGGCGATTCAGGGAGGGGTTCAGAGTACCCAGCCTTCTTGGGGTCCTTGGCGGGGGTGCTGGAAAGCGCCCCTAATGGGGACTCCTTTATTCTGCTGGGGGACTTCAACGCTCACGTTGGCAATGACAGTGGTACCTGGAGGGGCGTGATTGGGAGGAACGGCCTCTCTGATCTGAACCAGAGTGGTGTTCTGTTGTTGGACTTCTGTGCTCGTCACAGTTTGTCCATAACGAACACCATGTTCAAACATAAGAGTGTCCATAAATGCACATGGCATCAGGACACTCTTGGCCGGAGATCGATGATCGACTTTATAGTCGTATCATCTGGTCTTCGGCCGTATGTTTTGGACACTCGGGCGAAGAGAGGGGCGGAGCTGTCAACTGATCACTACCTGGTGGTGGGTTGGATCAGATGGCGGGGGAGAATGCCGGTCAGACCTGGCAGGCCCAAACGTGTTAGTGAGGGTTTGCTGGGAACGCCTGGCAGAGGAACCTGTCAGAAAGATCTTCAACTCACACCTCCGGCAGAGCTTCAAACCACATCCCGGGGGAGGCGGGGGACATTGAGTCTGAATGGGCCATGTTCCGCGCCTCCATTGCTGAGGCGGCTGACCGGAGCTGTGGCCGTAAGGTCGTCGGTGCCTGTCGTGGCGGCAATCCTCGAACTCGGTGGTGGACACCTCGGGTGAGAGAGGCCGTCAGACTGAAGAAGGAGTCCTACCGGGCTTGGTTAGCTTGTGGGACTCCGGAATCAGCAGACAGGTATCGGCAGGCCAAGCGGGCGTGCGGCTTCGGTGGTCTCTGAGGCGAAAACTCGGGTGTGGGAGGAGTTCGGTGAGGCCATGGAAAAAAGACTTTCGATCGGCTCCTCGGAGATTCTGGCAAACCGTCAGGCGGCTCAGGCGGGGAAAGCAGTGCTTCACCAACACTGTGTATAGTGGGGGTGGGGTGCTGCTGACCTCGACCGGAGATAGATGTCGTTCGGCGGTGGAAGGAATACTTCGAGGACCTTCTCAATCCCACCAACATGTCTTCCATTGAGGATGCTGAGCCTGTGGACTTGGGGGTGGACTTGTTCATTACCGGAGCTGAGGTCGCTGAGGTAGTTAAGAAGCTGCACAAGTGGCCGGGCTCCGGGGTGGACGAGATCCGCCCTGATTTCCTAAAGGCTCTGGATGTTGTAGGATTGTCTTGGTTGACACGTCCTCTGCAACATCGCATGGAAATCGGGGGCAGTACCTCTGGATTGGCAGACCGGGGTGGTGGTTCCCCTTTTTAAGAAGGGGGACCGGAGGGTGTTTCCAATTACAGGGGAATCACACTCCTCAGCCTCCCTGGTAAGGTCTATGCAGGGGTGCTGGAGAAGAGTTCGATCGATTGTCGAATCCCGGATTCAGGAGGAACAATGCGGGTTCCGTCCTGGTCGTGGAACACTGGACCAGCTCTATACCCTCACTAGGGTCCTGGAGGGAACATGGGAATTTGCCCAACCAGTCCACATGTGTTTTGTTTTGTGGACTTGGAGAAGGCATTTGACCGTGTCCCTCGGGGGGTCCTGGGGGGTACTCCAGGAGTATGGGGTGCTGGGCCCGTTGTTACGGGCTGTCCGGTCCCTGTACAAATGGAGTGGGAGCTTGGTCCGCATTGCCGGTTGTAAGTCGGATTCGTTTTCGGTGGGAGTTGGACTCCGCCAGGGCTGCCCTTTGTCACCGGTTCTGTTCATAACGTTTATGGACAGAATTCTAGGCGCAGCCATGGAGCGGAAGGGTTCCGGTTCGGTGGTGTCGGGATCTCGTCTCTGCTGTTTGCAGATGACGTGGTCCTGTTGGCGCCATCGAGTGGGGATCTGCAGCTCTCACTGGAGCGGTTCGCAGCCGAGTGTGAAGCGGCAGGGATGAGGATCAGCACCTCCAAATCTGAGACCATGGTCCTCAGTCGGAAAAAGGGTAGAATGCCCTCCTCCGGGTCGGGAGTGAGGTTCTGCCTCAAGTGGAGGAGTTTAAGTATCTCGGGGTCTTGTTCACGAGTGATGGGAGAAAGGAGCGGGAGATCGACAGACGGATTGGTGCGGCGTCTGCTGTGGTGCGGGCTCTGTACCGGTCCGTTGTGGTGAAGAGAGAGCTGAGCCAAAAGGCAAGGCTCTCTGTTTACCGGTCGATCTTTGTTCCAACCCTCACCTATGGTCATGAACTGTGGGTAGTGACCGAAAGAATGAGATCGCGGATACAAGCGGCGAAATGAGCTTTCTCCGTAGGGTGGCTGGACTCTCCCTTAGAGATAGGGTGAGAAGTTCATCATTCGGGAGAGACTCAGAGTAGGCCGCTGCTCCTTCACATCGAGAGGAGCCAGTTGAGGTGGTTCGGCATCTGGTTAGGATGCCCCCCGGGCGCCTCCCTGGGGAGGTGTTTCGGGCATGTCCCAACTGAGGAGAGACCACGGGGAAGACCCAGGACCCGCTGGAGAGATTATATCTCTCCAGCTGGCCTGGGAACGCCTCGGGATTCTCCCAGAGGAGCTGGTGGAAGCGGCCGAGGGGAGGGAGGTCTGGGCCTCTCAGCTGAAGCTGCTGCCCCCGCGACCCGATTCCGGACCAAGCGGGAGTTAATGGATGGATATAGTTTTTATTGACCGCGACGGTAACGGACTGGTAGTCGGCTCATAAAAATCTCCGAGGGGGGGACGACGATGACGACGACACACTCAACAAACTCAAGAAAGAGACACTGACAGCTAACCAGACAAGCGCTCCAGTGCTGCGCTGATGTAAACGCAGTATGGTTATTTTCTGCTGAAGGGAGGGGTGGAGGGGGGCGGGGCCTTGCGAAGACACGAAGTGGCCCATTGGTTGATTTTCTTGACGGACATTGGGCTAGTCCATGAAATTTCTCAGCTCTCGTTGGCCCGCCCCTCCCATCCCTCCTGACCAAATTTTGCCGTTTTGGCCTGACCGGAGAGTGTGGTGGCTCGTGGATGAGTATGGAAATGGAGAAAAAAGCACAAAAGCGAAAGGGAGGAGCAGAAAAGCTCAGAGAACGGAGACAAAAAAAATTAAAAGTGGATGCAGCAAAATGTGCCAAAATCACGGAAATGTTTTCAACCACAAGCTCGGGGGCGGGGGCCGCGGGGCCGTCGAGTGAACAGGTGGTTGTTGGAGAAAGAAGCGGACGAAGAGAGGGAGAAGGAGGAGGAGGAGGATGAGGAGGATGAGGAGGAGGAGAGAGATGAGACCCAGCAGCAGGGCGAGATTGAGGTCAGAATAGCTATTTGGAGGTGATCACCTGTGTGTGTGTGTGTGGTTTAGTCTTTGTTGTCAAATAATGCTTTGGAGTAGATTTGGTGTCCAATTTACAGTGTTAAGTGTGTTAAATATTAGTGAAACATTGCTTTGCTGAAATGAAATGAAATTAATTTTTGAAACTTCACTATGTGCACATAGTATACAACATGCAGCATGTGCTTCCGCATATCATATAAATAACCGGCATTTTTGATCCCCGGTGTATATGGTGGGCCGCCAGGGATCAAAAATGCCCGGGCCACTTTTTGGTCCCAGTCCAGCCCTGGACGGAAGGAGGAAATAACAGAACCATCCTGATCACCAACACAGGAGTCCATCATGAATTTGGAGAATGAGAACGATAAGGGGGCGTGGCCTCTTACTCTGACGTAAGCGTAGTTCTGAGGATGGAGGGAAAGACCTGGATGAGTTGAGGCTGTTATTAGTTTTTGGGCTGTCATTTGTTTGTCCTGGTTTTATATAAATACACCTGCTTTTATCAGCTGTCTCCTAAACAGCCTGGTACCACCTCACTGATGAGAGCTTTCTACTTTCTAAACTTCCATCATCCAGTCAGAACACTGAGATCCACCAACCAGCTGGTTGTTTTAAATGTGATTTAGAAATTATCTTTGTCTTGACTAGGCTTGGGCGGTATCCAAATTTTGATACCGTCAAACTTCCCTCACATTTTACCGGGGTATACGGTATTCCCGCGACTTCAGCTCTTCACTCCCTCTCCATGAAGATGATGGAGGACTCTTCACTCCCTCTCTATGAAGATGATGGAGGACTCTTCACCCCCTCCATGAAGATGATGGAGGACTCTTCACACCCTCTCCATGAAGATGATGGAGGACTCTTCACACCCTCTCCATGAAGAGATGGAGGACTCTTCACTCCCTCTCCATGAAGATGATTGGCGGACTCTTCACACCCTCTCCATGAAGATGATGATGGAGGACTCTTCACACCCTCTCCATGAAGATGATGGAGGACTCTTCACTCCCTCTCCATGAAGATGATGGAGGACTCTTCACACCCTCTCCATGAAGATGATGGAGGACTCTACACACCCTCTCCATGAAGATGATGGAGGACTCTACACACCCTCTCCATGAAGATGATGGAGGACTCTTCACACCCTCTCCATGAAGATGATGGAGGACTCTTCACACCCTCTCCATGAAGATGATGGAGGACTTCACACCCTCTCCATGAGATGATGGAGGGACACCCTCTCCATGAAGATGATGGAGGACTCTTCACACCCTCTCCATGAAGATGGAGGACTCTTCACTCCCTCTCATGAAGATGATGGAGGCTCCTCTCCCACTCACACCTCTCCATGAAGATGATGGAGGACTCTCACACTCCCTCTCCACGACACAGTGATCAAACAACAGAGTGTGTTCAGTGAGAGGCTTCTTCAGGTCCGTTGCAAGACAGAAAGATCCAGAAGATCATTCCTGCCAGCAGCCATCAGCCTCCACAACAAGACATCCTACTATTATTAATTAAATATTATTATTGCTGTCATTTATTTATTGTTGAAAGAAATAGCCCTTACTACAATGTTGAATTTCCCTTCTGGGATTAATAAAGTATTTTTCATTTCATTTCATTTTCATCTTTATTTCATTTCATTATGATAACTAACAGCTAAGCATTGCCGTATGACTGCACCTGTGTGTATATTTTACTTTTATTCTGTACATTTTGATTTTTATTTTGTGTTGTGATACATGCATGTAACCCAGCTGCTGTGACAATCTCTGGGATTCATATAGTCATCTGACCATCTCACTGACTGACCGAACTCTGATTGGACCTCTTCAAATGTGGATTGTGTTTTATTTCTGAATCCATCTTGTAGTGGATTTGTCCTGTCTCATTCTACTAACTTCTACAAAGCTTCAGCCTCTGAACACCCTGATGTTATTTATCCTGAAGGAGATTTCGGTCAACTTGGGAGTTCATTTTTACCTTCATGATGACATGTGGCCATGGCTCTAAGGCAGTGTAGAAACCCCTCCGCCATGATTCACCGCCAGGTAATGGGTTCGATGTTGGTAAACTGTTATTTTAGCTCCAGTATAGTACAGCACCGATTCTTTCTGAACAGATTTACTCATTTTTCATCAGTTCACAAAACATTTTCCAGGTGTTGCAGCTGCCAAGAGGCTCTTCACTAAACTTCAGGTGCAGAAATGCTTTGTTTGGAGGGCATCTTCTTCCTGTGTGGACGCTGCCTGTTCAGGGACTTCTGTGTGGCAGACTCACCAACAGAGATGTTTCCAGTAGCTGCTCCTGTCCTGACTTGATCCTGTAACAGCAGGGATGTAAGTAAATGTGCAGCAAGAATGAGCAAACTATACAAAAACTATACAAAAACATAAGAGGGACAAAGATCCATCTGTTCAGATTCTATTTCTCAGAGAAAAACCTCAAATAAACATGAGTTGAACGTTTTATATTTATGTGAGCCTGTAGTTAATGTCCTTTACCACTAGGAGTCACTGTTTCGCAGCTCAGGATGTTCACAACCTTTAAACTGAAAATCCTCCAACCTGTCTGTCTGCGGTCCAACCGTAGAGGCTTTTATTTTCTCACTTCCGGAAGCAGACTTTAAGCTTCTGTTAGAACTTGACGCGTCTTCACATGGCGTTTAGAGGCGGGTCCACGCGTCACGCAACATCAGTGTCCCCTGCACGAGAACGGCTGCCACGCACTTTGAGTCCAGCAGCCAGATGTGGATGAGGTGATGTGACTCTCAGTCCTGCGTAATTACGCGTTTTACGCAGTGAGCGCGTCCTTGCTCCTGCGGTGATTTGATCGTTTTTCTTTTTTTTTTTTTCTGGGTTTCTGGACGCAGCTGGAGCGGGTTGGGGGTCCAGGGATGCTGCGGCTCGTCTGGCTGCCGGAGTGCCTCATGCATCACTCCCGCGGCATCTGAGCATCGTTCGCCTCCGGGACGGAGGGGGAGCAAGATGGGGAGCAGTTTCTCCAATTTGGCCTCCTTCCAGTCCCTGCACATAGTCATGCTGGGCCTGGACTCCGCGGGGAAGACCACCGTGCTGTACCGGCGGCTGAAATTCAACGAGTTCGTCAACACGGTGCCCACCATCGGCTTCAACACGGAGCGGATCCGGCTCGGCGGCGCGGGGGCCTCCCGGGGCATCAGCTGCCACTTCTGGGACGTCGGGGGCCAGGAGAAGCTGCGGCCCCTCTGGAAGCCCTACAGCCGCTGCACGGACGGCATCGTGTACGTGGTGGACTCCGTGGACGCGGAGCGGCTGGAGGAGGCCCGGGCCGAGCTGCACAAGATCACGCGCTTCCAGGAGAACCAGGGCACCCCGCTGCTGGTCGTCGCCAACAAGCAGGACCTGCCGCGCGCGCTGGACGTCGGAGAGATCGAGAGGCAGCTGGCGCTGGCCGAGCTGAGCCCCTCCACCCCGTACCACGTCCAGCCCGCCTGCGCCATCATCGGAGAGGGTCTGGACGAGGGCATGGACAAGCTGTACGAGATGATCGTGAAGAGGAGGAAGTCCCTGAAGCAGAAGAAGAAGCGACAGTGATGAAGCGGACAGGAAAGCCTCTGTTACCGAGGTGATGAGCAGATAACAGGTCATACATATCATTACTGATCACGAGTCTCCATGTGACCTGGGAAGATTCCCTCCACATTAGCACCCAAATATGTTACAGATGGTCAAAGTGACAGTAAGAATACTCTTCTTTTTGGTTTGTTTTTTTGCAAGAAATATATTCATTTTATGATCATAAATGGAGCAAATTCGCAGAAGAATCATCATAATGTCAGATTTGTGGGGGAAATGCTGTTTCCTGTTTCCTGGCTGCCAGGGGACGTCTCTCTCTCTGAGGTCCTCTGAATATTCATGGGAGCGTTTCATGATGGTTCTGGTGAAGGTTCTGGAGCTCCAGACGCAGGCTGAAACATGACTACACAGAAAACTCTCTGCAGCTTTTAGTTTTTCACAGAGGTCTGAATTTAACGGCTCAGCGTTCCAAGCAGTGCGAGAGGAAGGCAGGTTTTAGAAATGAATCTTAATGAATGCATTTGCACATTTATCTGTGGCTTTGTCTGGCGATTTTTGCACATTTTCTGATTGATGTTGCTTCCTCCGAGGATCCAACGTTGATTATTCCTCCTCTGGAAGCCATAATGGGGCCTTGAGTTCTGTGGGAAGCTGATTACATGTGGGTTTCTGTGCGGGTTTGCAATTTTTCTGTTATTTTTGCATATATTCGTTTTTATCTTTTACAGCTTTGCTTGTTTACTCAGCATCGAGGACCAGTTGCTGAACTGGGTTTTTGTGGACACGACCCATTCTGGTTCTCAGAGGGTGAAATACTGTCGCTTCTGTCAGAGTTTATGGACTCAGCTGTCCTCTGCAGGAAACTAAACTCTGCCCCATCAACTTTGGAGAAAGCAGCAGGGTCCAGCAGCTTTTTTGTGACATAATTGTGTTCTCTTTGAACAGGAAGATCAGAATTTCCAAGATCGTCTGGTTCCTCTGGATCCGACTTTGACTTCCAGGAGTCAGAACCAGCGGATTCAGGAGAAACAGCATGTGATGGAGGCAGAGTTACGATCAGACTAGTTTCAACAAAAGCATCCAACATGGGCCACGGAATTAATTATTCCGAATTAAATAATTCCGTATTAAACTATTTTCCTTCGAGTTTACATGGAAATAGTAATTCTGAATTGAGGTTTACATGGAAAACACGTTTGTTCGGCTTTATCCAATTCAGCTTTAGGTCTGGGGGTTGGGAAGGGTTCTGAGTAAGTTTGTTTTCTTCCGGTAGACATAAATACGTAAATACGTCCCGTCCGCCCCCCCCCCCCCCCCCCCCATCCAATCAGAACCCTTCCCAACCCCCAGACCTTTAGCTGAATTGGATAAAGCCGATCAAACGTGTTTTCCATGTAGACCTCAATTCGGAATTAATATTTCCATGTAAACTCGAAGGAAAATAATTTGATTCGGAATTATTTAATTCAGAATAATTAATTCTGAATTAAAAAACATCATGTAACCATGGCCACTTCGGAAATAAGTTTAATTCGGAATGGACATTTTCATTCGGAATTAGGTGTTTACATGGTAATTTTTAATCATTTTAAATCAGATTTAACTTTAATTCTGAATTCAAGAGGAATTAAACTTCCCATGTAAACGCATGTGAAGTGGAGTAGGAACGCTGGTGAATGACTGTAGTTGGGTTTTCAGGGGAAAGTTGTTGATCCCAGGAATTATTTGCAGTTCTGCAGCCATCTTGGTTGTTTTGAATAATGTCTCTTGGGGCAGTTCAGTTCAGTTTAATTTATTTGTATAGCGTCTGTTACAGTTAAAATTGTCTCTAGGGTGCGTTACAGAGACCCAGATCATGACCCCCGAGCAAATATCATTAACTAAAATTATAATATTAAATCCCAATCAAAGAAAAATGGCAAGTAAAAAAAAAAAAAAAAAAAAACTCCTGTAGCAGGAGGAAAACAAACCTTTAAGCCAAACAGTGGCAAAGAAAAACTCCCCTTTAAGAAGAAGAAACCTTGATCAGGACCTGGATGATAAGGGTTAGGGTTAGAAAGAAAAGAGAGAGATAGGACAGAGAGGATTCCAGTACCTGGGCCGTGGGAGTCCACCTGTAAGTAATACAGATGTGATACCAGTCGTATTTAGATGCTTTTCTCCCCTTTAATTACACTGACTAATCATTTTTGAATTATTGTAATATGAGTGCTTCTGGAGCATCACTCACACTTCTCTGGAACAGCAGACCTTAACTGAACTATACTGCAGGGTTGGTCCTCCATGACAATTCATTCTACAACTTTTTCTGCCATTGATGTGTCTTTCTGACTTTCTTTCATTTCTGAAAAGCAAGTTTTCCTCCATCTTCCTCTTTGGCTTAATAAAGCCCTTTAACTCTTTCACCTGATGGCTCCATAAATACTTAATAAAGTTGCTTCTGTTGCGTTTATTAACATTTATGCCATCTCTGGACTCGTCTTTATAAAAATTAAGTGGAACCATTTGGTCAGTGGATGTGAAAATCTCTACTTTAGACATTGAGGCATCACAAGTCCTTAATGAGGTTCAGTAAAATAATCTCGCTCAGCGTTCAAACATGCCAATAAATGATGATGATGATGCAGAGCCTTTATCTTTATCATTCCTTTATCTTGATGCTTTAACGTCTTAAACCAGGCAAACCTGACAAAGCGACAGTATGCAACTCTGTTGGAGTGGGAACGGGTTTGTGGGTAACTTTACCAAATAAAATGACCGAATAAATGATATGAGGCACAGTAAAGAAATATTCCCATTAAAGAACAGATAATCATCAGCATACAGTGTGATTTGTGACTGTTGGAAGCTGCTGGGGAAACAAGCCAAGTGTCTTCCTGTAACGATGATGTGTTGAAACAATGTGGAACCTGTTCAGCTGTTCCTCTCCCACTGACAACGTTTCATCACAACCATCTCCAGTTGAATGATTGAATGATTGACATTAGACTGTATGAAAATTATGTTCCACCTGTTTGATTGACAGCTTGCAGAGCGCTTCAGAAATTAGCACTTAGTCTCAACTGACAGGTCTTTTGAATGTCGTCATGCTCGCATCAAAGCATAAGAAGATTCAAAATCTTGCTGGAATATTCTGGAGCACTTTGGCCAGACTGATCTTGATGCACTCTGAATAACTGTCATACTTGTAGCGACCACCAGGGGCAAACATGAATGTTATTATTTCTTTTAGGGGCGAGAACGTGAACGTAGCATCAACACTGCATGACGGCCTCGACCGCAGGCCACGTAAATGATGTGCATCAGTGTTCCAGCCAAGATACAGCAACACCAAACCATGTGTTACATGCCAAAAGAGAAAAGAATAAATGAGTATTTTTGGGATTAAACTCTTTATAACTGAACGTGTCTGTGTTTGTCTGTTTTTTTCCCACCAACAATGCATTTTTTTTAATTACTATAAATGTTATCGTTCCACCTGGTAAATGCAGCAGTATCAAAACTATAAAATTCAATCATATATACTCTTGTATGTACAGCTACTGCATATTCATTTTGCAGGAGTCAATATTTAATATTAAGAGAATAAAGGACTGATGTAACAGGATGGTGCCATTTTATGCTGTATGTCAGTATATTTATATATTTTTTGATTGAAAGGGGCAATAAAAGCATAAATATTTGAAAGGGGTGTAGTGATGTTGATCTACATGCATTTATTGATGAATGATACAATAGCATAGCTGCCGATCAGAGATCTATACATGTAATTCTAATCAATACAAGTGGCCTTTTGAAGTCTATTTTAATAAAAGAGGCAGATTTCTTTTTGTCATTTACCTTAACTATCTACCCTTAAATTAAAATATAAAATTGTGCTTTAGTTGTGTAATCTTAAAACTGCATTTTGGGGCCTTATTGTATAATGCTGAGTCATAAGTCCATGACTTTTGTTCTAGATTCTGGCCTGTTGAAGGCCATCACTTCTGTTTATGGTTCTGGCTCTATCAAGTCGTTAAGTTTTGACACATAGGCGTCTAGACAACTTATCTCAAGGTCCTCATGTTTTTCATGGGTTGCTTAAGACGACTGTTTCCTATTGGCAGTTTGTCATTTCTGATCATCCTGCTTGTCTGTGATGTGAGTTTAATGACCTCTCTAAGTTGTATATGACTTGGAGAAGAAAATTCACTTTGCATCTCCGTCGTGGTCAGTATATCGTTTAACTGCAGACTTTTTTTTATTACCAACAAAATCCTGAGCCACAATCAGAACATAAAAACGGGGAGTTCAACTTATCAGTGGTTACAAATAACCTTGTTTCTGTTGAATCTTCCGAGAACTTTAAAATGAAAATGTCCATTTAAAAGTTCTGTAACTTTATTGATCCGTAATTATCCGTGTATCATTTGTTTTTTCCATTTTCAATTGTCAATCAAAAAGTAAAAATGTTAAAAAGTGACTTTTTATTTTGTTTTTTGTTTTTTTAATCTAGTACAAAAAAAAAAAAAAAAAAGCCTGATTTTTTTATATTTCAATTTTAGCAAACAGGCCACGGGACTAAATTTGTTTTTAATATTTAATTGTCCGGTTTATGTGACCCAGAAATGGCTTTGTGCAGCAGTTTAGGTAACATGGTGACGCTGGAATCACATACTATAAAATTTGCAATATTGTGGAAATCTGAATGAAAACTCAGCTCATATATATAGATGAACCAAAGCCTCTCCAGCTCTGCGTCTGACATCAGTCTTTTTCTCCTCAGAGCCTGACGATCTTCTGACGCTCATTTCCAGCATTGCAGGACACCCATCTGCTGTTGAATAAGTCCTTGATCAAACTACGTTATTGGCTCGATTATAGGACGATATTTTAATCTAGAAGTTATATTCTCAAAAATGGGGGTGTTTTATAATCAAGGAATAGACTTTCTGTTGTCGTTACACATCTGTGCCACTAGATGGAGCCGCACTGCAGTAACCAGTAAGAGAATAAATAAACCGCGTAATAAA